>OOFE01020618.1:0-30217 GCA_900323365.1 Monocentris japonica | reverse complement strand
TTACCTATACATACCGAGCACATTGGCTTTTTTTCACCCTCCTTGGCCATTGACAGGTGAAAGTCAAGTCCACAGGCAAGGGGGCGTGTCTTGCCATGTCAAAGGACAAAAACATGGAGTGCTGCAGCAGGGGGCATTAAGGCTGGAATGCATTCATGGTGCCTGTGGTGTCCTGTCAGTTGGGAAAAGATGATATGCAGCGTCAGGTAATTGTGGTTGTTGTAAGTGAATAACACTGCCCAGCCCAACATGACTTAAAGGTTGTCATCACATTCTGGAGTTTGAACATGGACAGGTTAATCTGGGGAACTATTTTTTTAGCTTTGCCTAGGGGGGATAGATGAGACACAGGAATGCGAATTGTGTCTTGTGTGACTCAGCAGGATGTGGGGATGAGGTGAAAACAACTGTGTGGACATCATTTTCAGTCTATTTCAGAGGGCATGAGATTGCTACCATTAGTATAGAAACCAGCAGAGGTCATTTAAGGCAGGGACATTCTGTTCAGGGTCAAAAGGAGAGGAAGAAAGATGGCTACACACGCTGGGCAAATGATGACAATGATTACTATTAACCTCAGAGGTTTAAGGGTCTAGCTGTCTCTCTAGTTTAAAAGTTAGTTAATAGTTAATATTATTGGAGCAAAGATGCTCTTGAGCTGCAGTAAGCCTAAACACAGTCCCTTCTAACACCATGAAATGGCAACCATCTTTGTACACTCATTCATAGGTAAATTAGTCATCCTTCACCCTATTATTAAAATAAAGAAATTAAAAGTCCCTCTAGCCAATTAATTTGAGAGAAATTCCGATTGCAGTTGCCAAATAATTGAGTCTGGGATATCACTCATAGGAATAAATATTGACATTTGAAATCCTGAAGCCTGTCGCCATTATAACCTAGTTTCAAAAGGATGTCTTTTCTCCTTCAACTTGCAGAGCTCGAGTTCCCGAAGGTTTCCTGTGAAGAGCCTGACTTATCAGTAGAAAAACAATGTCATGTCCAACTGGAAGTGTTTTAAGGAACTCTGGAGCGTTTTTGCCCGGACACCATCCAACTCTGCACAGGAGACTTCAATGGCAGAGCAATATATTATTGCAAAATACCACTGTTATCATAGGTCATATAGTAATGCAACATTTTCATCCGGATTTGTCAAAAAGTGAAGAATATTTTCAGTAGGAATATGTTTGAGGAGAGGATGTTAGGGAGATATAAGATATGTTGAAAACAGAAAACTTGTTGAAAAGCATTCTATCTCCACTTCAGTAATAACAGGATCATGTGATCTTGATGCTGTTTGACTGCCAGAGGTGTGTATGTCTGGGTGGATGGAAGAGTGGTGTGCATGTTTGAGTATTCATCTGACCCTGTGCGTGCATGTGTGTACCATGCATATATTTGTGTCTTCTTCCAGTATGACTCAACAAGACTTACAGAGCATCAGTTACATAGCCTGTTGGATGAGTGTTCGCTGACGCAGAGCTGGAGCCCCGATCTGGAGACGGGGGGCACTACGCCATGGGACCCTAACGGAGACACAGATACCCCTGGTCTCTCTGAGGCCCTGCTGTCAGAACTGCTCCAAGATGCATACACCACCAGCTTCAGCGTGCTGGAGAATGGGACCTGGAAGGAATAAGACCCAGTTGCTGGGGATGTCACCACTGGACTTCAAAGAGGGAAGTCTTCCAAATGACTCAGTGGTAAAGACTATTAGATGTGTCTATCCTTCACTAACAATTATTATTATCAATATTACAAAAAATAAAAAAAATTTGATGCATTGTTCTCATCCTTAGTTTGTCAATAAACTAACAGTTTGAACCATATATGATTCTTTTCATTTTATCCTAACTGGTTTCCATGTTTTCTATATGCTGTTGTATTGTGCCCTTTTGTTTTCATATGTATTTATGGCTCTGCAAAAGGAAAGAGAATAGCAGGGCCGCCCTTTGTATTAACCCCAGCATTGTATATGAGAATAGAACATTGCTCTCATTAAAACTAATAACTGGGTATGGTGACCGCAGAATGTTCTACTGCACACATAAATATGGGTGTGTGGAGTAAGGTCTGTTTGCCCTATAATGTATTAATATAAGAATGAAATATACTGTGTCTCTTTTAGTGAGTGAGTGAGTAGTGAGTGGTCAGACATCAGACATTGCTGCCAGTGAGGACAGAGGGATGATGGTGTACTCCACAGGAGTCATGACCAGACCCAGTTCAATTTCCACCCCTAATATGCACAGCATTCCATTCATTCCTGCCCCCATAGGTGACCAGCTAAAGAGTGGGATCAGATTAGTATGATCATCTGAAACCAAGCCCTGTGTGACCTCCTTTGATTTTAAGGTTTTATTATTTTGAAAACCGTTTGTCCAATGACAAAAGGTTGCCAACTTTGAGAACTGATGCCTTTGGTTTGTTTCGGAGTTTTGTGGAGCTGTTGACATGATTCCTATTTGCTCCTGCTTACACAGTATGAGTAGCTAGTCTGCACCTGGCTGACCTCAGCCCAGAGGTCCTGCCTTTCTGTCCTTATGGCAGTGGACACCTACGGGCCTGTATGTCTCACTCCTCACCTTACCCACACATTCTGACCCTGTACTCTTAACTCTAAGCTGCAGGAATTATCTCACATTCCATTGGACTGAAAACACATTGGCCAGGTGAGCCTCCAAGGTCAAACCTCAACCCGAGCCCTGCTATCAGTGAAGCCTGCAGTACTATCTCTCCAGGAATCTACACAGCAACCTTGGACAAGTCCACAGGAGCACAACCCATATAGGAGCACTTGGATTACAATAGCTCAGATTTTATGAAAATCTTTGCCAGAATAAGGGTAAATACAATTGCAGACTTTATAATGATCCCATAGTTTTTGTAATGATTCAAAAGAAATATATATGCAGTGGTTTGACTGTATTACAGACATCATTTGTGTAATCAGTGCAATATATTGCCATTTCCAGCAGGGAAGATATACTGCTTATTTGGGGTAATGGAAACACAGTGAGCTTGGTATATGGTCTACTAACCCCAATTCCATAAGAATGAGGTCAGTTCTAATGTAAAGAGACCTGGGGCAAACTGTCTGTCTGGGTTTTCTGGCATGAACATGAGCAGTGCTTTAGACTCCAGCGTTGCTTGGCCCTGTAAAAGATCTAAATCAGCAGTCTAAATTTTGTTTGCAGATGATATACTAGTGCAGGGTCTTTAAACACTGGTGGAGAAGTCGAATACCCACAGACCTTGTCTGTGGAATACCTCTTCTAGTTTGACATCTTTTTCAAGTTTTATTCAAATATTTTTATGGAAACTATAGAATTTCCATGCATATACTTTGACAAGAGTGGACATAGCCAGCCAACATTGATATAACTTCAGTTTACTTTCTTAAAGTGAGTGACTTTATCACTCTAGAGTGCAAAATTTCTCATGTCTACTACTCACGTGGATGGTTGTCGTTTGAAGGTGTAAGGAGATGCCTATGTAATGTGTAATCAGATCTGGATAGATGTGCTGTTTAAGTGGGCTATATTTCATGTTGAATTTTCCTGCTGTTGACTCCCAAGGATACTCCCTTTCTCCAAGGCTTCTCTAGACTCAACTAATAGATTCCAGTTGGTTGACACAGCATGGCTCTGCTCCCTTTGCTTTTCTAGGGAGTAAACCTCAGTCAAAGTAGATATCATGGCCAGCAATCTCTGAAAGACAAAGCCCCGCAAAACACCTAGACACATTTTTTTCTTTATGTGTTTATTGTTCAGTTGACATTACAAAATAACTGGTAGGAGTATAAACAGCACTTTGTGGGTAGAAACTATGGTACAAATGTTTATAGAAAAGCTTCACTAATAATAAAAAAAGACAGAAATACAAAACCAAAACAACAAAGACATCCTCATGTCAGTGTGCAAATGAGTTTATACAGACAGAAACGCTTCCGTATGAGGCCACGTTTCTTGATAAATTATTTAAATAGCATATATCTACACAAATGAAATAACCTCTTAACATAAAACAAATAATTTATCAAAAAATGCACAGGACATACATATCGCAACATATTCAAGAAAATTTCATTTATCCATTACGTTCCTGTTGGGGCCTTTTTTGCTACAAAAATATCTTATATACAGCATATAAATGATTGTACTAAAGTCTTGCTAGAAAAAGAATAAGCCAACCAATTTATACTCTGCTGCTAAGAAAAGATATTCTTGTGTTTTGCTGGCCTCAATACAAAAAGAAATAATGAGGTAATATTTGTACATAAAGGGTTTCCTTTGATTTTCCTTTTTCAGAAATGTACACACATGCTCAGGCACACCAATCATGCATACTGTGCAGAACAAGAATGATTTTTAGAGATAACTGATGCTTACTTTTTACTTTTCTGGAAGATTTTGGTCAATTGTAATGCAATACCTTGCCATGAGAGGACTTTATAAAGTATTCAAGATTCCAGTTATTTGGAATGGCTGACATTTTTTATTATGGTAAGATGTAGAGATAACTGCAAATGAAAGTCTCATAATCTCTGATGACTAAATAAATAAGAATTTATGTACAGCCATACTAACAATGGTCTACTCATGACAGGAAATAGACTGGCCCTCACTGTTTATGTCCCTTGACACTTTCAGAAAAGATCAGAGATATTAACATTATCCACTAAACATTACTGTTCCAAAGCAGTGAATGCCTGCTTTGGGGCCCTGTGCTGTCCTGGATCTTGTGCTCTCTCCTTGTTTCTTCTAGTGTTCTTTCCTGAGTGGACTAGTTATACTCTTGTGGGCCAGCCCTAAGCCTTGGCTATACTGAAGACATTGCATAGACAGGTCTGCAAGGCTGGAGGGTTGGGGCCATAAAAAAATCCAAGACAAATTGACTTGGCTATCTTCATTACTATGCTCTCATTGGGAAACACACAAGCACACATACGCACAAACAACATTCACTCTCTTTGATAGTAACAGTCAGTCCATACTGTCCATGGTCCCTCAACAGTTCCTTCAAGAGCCAGCCAAACCAAGTTCTACTGCTTCTTCATATTGAAACAAGTATCTTTGAGTCCACAGCAGATCTGAGTTAATGTTTGAAAATAAAATAAAAAGGAAAAAAAAACACACTCTTCCCTTTGGACCCCCATCCGGAGAGGAATATCACCAACCGACTACAGTTCAGGAGTGCATAGCAATTTGTGTGGCCCTCCTCCAATCCAGATCTGAGCAACAAAGTGAGAGGGCCAATTTCTTCTGAGCAGTGCTATGCTCATGATCTGTGTTTGGTGCAGTGGTGTAGAATCATCATACAACTTTCATTTGGCTTAAGTCCTGAGGTCAGTTTACCTCACATCAGCTCACTTGCTCTCCATTCCACCAATGTGCATGTCTCAAAGGAAAGAGTTATAGAGATATTGTCCCCAGGTCTTATATTATATATTTATACTGACACAGATACATTCTTCTGGTAGGCTCTCTGTGGTCCAATTATGTATCTGAAAGAAGAGAAGGATTTTGAAAGAATATGTTACAATCAAAGTCCAAGGTCATTACCAAGTGCAGTTTTGCATTCAAAACCATCAATAGTGTGCTGTACACGTGTCTTACCTCTGCATTTGTATTTGAGGTCCGAAAAGTAAACCATCTCCTGAGAAAAGACGTACAGGCCTAGTCTTCCACCAGTATACGTCTTGTCATAGATGTTTCCAGAATCGGCCATGATTCTCTTGCCTTCATACATTATCACTCTAAAAAAGACATTTTAACCACATTAGTTCATCAGCACTTATTGTTATTGTGGATTTTTGAAGGAGGCTGAAAGTTGGTCTTCAAAAGTATATGTGATGTGAACTCACCTAATAAGTCCAGTCTTGGGTCTGTGGATCAGATGCCATCTGTAGGCAGTGTAATCCTTCCAGCCAATGTTCTTGGGGTCATGCCACAGAGTGCGCACCTGGAAAGGAAGAATTGCAAAGAGCAAAATTAGAAATGTCTCCAATGTTGTACTTACTTATATCTCATGACCATAAGCTAGGGCCATTGACTGAAAGTGAATCTAAACCCACCTGTCCTGCAGTGTCCCCGGTGTGCCAGAGGGCGTTCCTCAGGTGCTCCCCAGGCCCAGTGGTGGAGTTGACCACTTTGATGGACAGGCCTGAGTATCCCTGAGCTCTTGTGGGGGTGTGGGACCAGTAGGTCTGTGTGATCTGTTTCCACATCACTGTGTAGAAGCGGGAACTGGACTGGTAGCCAAACACAAATCCAGCGTAGTCGTCATCTCTGTCCGTGTTGATGAAGAATGTTCCACTGAAATCCACTGCATTGAACTCATCGTAACCTGAATAAGGATGGGAGATGGTTTAGAGTTGGCTAACTGCTACTTCATATCTGTCATATTTGCAGACAATGACAACATGTAATTAGTGGTGTTATTCCTGTTGTTAGAACAGTCTGTCAATGTGTTACATACCAACAGCAATGCCAGGGTCACAGTTGACGGTCTGCACCAACTCCTTGCCCTGATGGCGGACCACCCAGTTGGGATCAATCTGGGAGGTTCCCTTGGGGTCCAGAGGAACCATCTGGAACCTGCGGAAGTCTGTCTCACTGATAGCAAAGTTCTCCGGGCAGACATCATAAATATCCAGCACATTGTCTTGGTCAAAGTCGTCTTTGCACACGTCACCACGACCATCACCTAAAAGGAAAATACAGATATTTAGTCATGGGAATAATTTTCTGTAGGGGGAAATCCAATGCTTTGAGGCATTCTGTGCATTAGCAAAGTGAATGACACCAACATTTCATAGAACCACAGTTGACCCAACATAAGAGAGAGTGACTCACCATCAGAGTCCAGCTGGTCGGGGTTGAAGGCCAGTCTACAGTTGTCTTTGTCATCAGGAATGCCGTCATTGTCATCATCATGGTCGCAGGCGTCACCCTTGCCATCTTTGTCATGGTCGGCCTGGTTGGCATTTGCGATGTAGGGGCAGTTGTCTAAGTTGTTCTGGTGACCATCCTCATCAATGTCCTGGTTGTTGTCACACTTGTCTCCCACAAGGTCTGAGTCAGAGTCGATCTGTAGGAGAACAACAATTCTCAAAGACCGACTCTTACACTATAGAATGCTTGTCCTCACTTCAATAACTTTTTCACAAGCCTCAATATGAGTGCTGCTATTCTGGACATTATTAAATGTAGCTCCTTGTCTTCAGGTATGCTAGCAATGTCCCTTCAGACAAGAATCCAGTATCCTTGCACCTTGGCAAGATTACACACAAGCATTTGTATTTGTTCCAAAAGTTGATGAATGGAGAAGAGGAGCTTTGCACTCTTTCTCTCTAAGCTTTCACATTCCTCTCTTTCATTAAGGCAGAACACAGGTGCAATCTGTGGCCTTGATCCTGTCTCCACAGGGACAGGATACATAGTTAAATGGGAGATCAAGCTATTTCCCTCAGGGGGGGTTGTAATGAAAAGGTGAGAGGTGAGAGGTTAGTGGTAAAGAGTGAGATCTGACATTACCTGATCAGGGTTGTGCTCCAGAGGGCAGTTGTCACAATGGTCTCCCACCCCATCCCTATCGGTATCTCTCTGGTCCACGTTGTAAACATACGGGCAGTTATCATTCTCATTCAGGACGCCTGTCATTCGAAAACAATCTTGTCTTAGCCTACATAACCATATGAAGGCTTTCAACCATACTGGAAGCTATAAGTGATGTAATAAACTGTGGGTGGAATTTGGAGAGATCACTTACCATCACCATCAATGTCAATAGCACAGGCGTCGCCCTCCCCGTTGTTGTCGGTGTCGGTTTGATCAGTGTTGGCCTCAAACACACAATTGTCACAGCGGTCACCAACATCATCTCCGTCTGCGTCATACTGGGCAGGGTTGTACACTCTCGGGCAGTTGTCCTAAATTCATAGAGAAATATCAATAGAACAATTCAATTACTAAACACAGTCATGATGAAAATGTTACTACATGAAGAAATTATATACATAGGAACAAAAATTTGCTCATGACTAGAATGCTAGAATATTCCACTGAGTGAGCTAGTATTTGTTCACCACAGCATTTTTCTTGTCTCTTTCCCAATCCGCACTAAAAGTTACGGGCAACAAGCCACGTTGTCCTGAACTCTGGCTTCACGTCTAAATGACATTATAGTATTTATATACTACTGGCTTTCTATTTTGTCTCTCTGGAGAAAGCATGGAAACATGCAGACTAACATTACTATTGCCCAGAGGAAAGAGGTCTACTCCTGATTGCTATGTCTGGTCTCTGAGGAAAACAAGATCCTGGGGTAAAAAAAAATAGTATGATGACCCACCCTATCATCAGGAATTCCATCATTGTCATCATCGTGGTCGCATTCATCACCCAGGCCATCTTTGTCATGATCTTCCTGGCCAGAGTTGGGCAGGTTGGGGCAGTTATCCTATAAGGGAACAAAGGATCGGTTAGGGAGGCAATCATCACAATAATAGGATGGAGATGGGTAATAATGGCCTTTTGTATTTCTGTCCACGTGGGGTCGGGCTACCTTCTTGCAGTGGTAGGTGGCGTTCTCCACACAAAGCAGGTCAATGTTGGGCCATCCATCCAAGTCAGTGTCCTCTCCACATATGTAGCCATTTCCAGCGTATCCTGGCTTGCACTCACAGCGGAACATGGCATCAGAGAAGATACCCAGATAGATGCAGTTGGCGTTTTTATTGCAGTCATGGCTACCGTCCTGACAAGGGTTACGGGCTGTGCAGACCTAAAGGAAAATACATATGATTAATAATTAATAGCAGTTAGCCTATTAGCCTTAAATGCATGTTCCATGTACACTTGAACAGCAATCAAATAAAAGCTCAAACCTGTTTTTTAGAAGTGGCCTGCTCCACTCCTCTTCCAAAGGGCTGAGGGCCGGAGTAACGTGGAGGGCAGGGCAGACAGTTGTAACCTGGCTCACTGTTTTCACAGCGATGAACCCCGTTATGTGTGTGGCAGGCATCAGGGACCTCTATACACTCATCAATGTCCTTGCAGGTGATGCCATCCCCGGTGTAGCCAACTGGGCACTTGCCACATTTGAAGGAGCCATCAGGGAAACTGGTGCACTTAGTGCCAGCAAAGCAGGGGTTGGAGAGACAACCATCTGTAGGAAGAAACAATTAGTACTTTTGAAGGCTAAACTGTTATGGATTGCACCTTATTTCTTATTCTAATTATTAAATATTGGGTGCTTACCGACAGGGCACTCGTGCTTGTTGCACACTTGAGACATAGTGGCATCACCAACACAATCCTTTCCTCCATGTTTGGGGGCAGGATCAGTACAGAGACGTTTCCGGGTCTGGGTTCCTCCATCACAGGTAACAGTGCAGGTGTCCCACAGTGACCAGGGTCCCCAACCTCCATTGACTTAAGATAAAGAAAATGCATTTAAATCAGTATTTTTAAAAAGATAACATGTTTTCTTGAGTTGAGACACATACATACGTACATACATACTATGCAATGAAACCCAACTTACTGGGGCAGGGTGACTTCTGGCAGATTTCAGTTTGACGTCCTTGTCCCTGGCAGTCCTTGCCACCCATCTGGGGTGTGGGTGAGTTACAGAGGCGGATACGGGTGATAACGCCCTCACCACAGGTCACAGAGCATGAGGACCAGGGAGACCAATGGCTCCAACCACCATTCTGTTTGACTGTGAGTAATACACACACATGATTAATTTATTATGCTATCAAACTGAGAATATGTATTATTGCTATAGCCTTGTTAAGAATGATGAGTGACTTACAGCGTTTATCACATTCCTGGGGGTAGCAGTCACGGGTCTGCACAGAGGTGCCCTCACAGTTGCTGTTTATGCGGTCGCAGGAGCGTCCACGCTGCTGGATGCCCCGACCACAAGTCACTGAACAAGGGGTCCATTCAGACCAGGCAGACCAACCGTCTTCTGCATAGTCACTTGCTGTAGGAGGGAAGACATCCAGTATGAGGACCATTACTTTGGGAGAGAGACTTGGAAAGAAATCAGGCAATACAATGCAAATTTTGAAGGGTGCCAAAGATTAACCAAAATGGGGCTTACGTGTTCCACAGCGAGGACAGCACTCTCCGTCGGGCACGGTGGCATTAGCACAGGGTATCAGAGGGCAGGAGATTTTGCGACACACAGTAGCAGAGTTCTGTGCAGAGGAACAGTTGAATTAGTACAAGGATAATGACTGACTGGCTGGCTACAGCAACAAAAAAAACTTAGAAAATGGAAGAATTGCTGATACTGTGCCAAGCCTAATTGCTATGTTTCAGAACAATAGAGCAATCTTTATCAGGGACAGGGGGCTCCTGCTGTGTTGATTGAAAACATAAACATCACTGAAACTCTCCTAACACCTAACTAATTACACAATACATGCACACCCTTGACTACGCGATTTTGATGTTGATAGGGCAAAAATGCCCTATGCTTGGTTAATAGTTTCAAAGGTCTGTTGAAGGCTTTCAGACAGAAGCTATGTGATTATAAGGGGAGCTATGCAGCTATGTTTTTGCACTGCAGATTACTGGCTGGCTTAAAGTTAGCATTCCAGCAGGTGTGATGACACTAACCTGGCAAGTGCACTCAGTGCAGCCATCCACAGTCCACTCATCTTTGTCCATGTGCACAATGCCATTGTGGAGGCAGACTCCACTGTGAATCTTCATTTGGTTCATTAGCATTGTGCTGTCCTCAGACTGGGAGGGAGAGAGAGAGAGAGAAAGAGAGAGAGAAGGGGGATTGTTCAGCCACAAGGATGGAAAACATTAACATTGCCAAGGTTCCAATACGAATGAATCACAGACCGACACTGTGATTAAGACATTGCTTGACTCTAGCGAAGCAGTGCAAGTGCAACCAACAGCCAAACATATTTGTGTATTCACATGGGTCTCATTAGGGACTTGGCCAGGGACTTCCATTACAGCGACAAGTGGCTACGCATTGGGAAGCAGAGGGAAAGACAAAGAGGAGACAGAGTGAAGGATGACAAACAGCAGACCCAGCTGGCCCTTAGTGCTTACCACTCTGCGGAGCTCATTCGACAGCTGTTTAACAACCACACCGAGTCCCTTGAGCTCTTTAAACATGCCGGCGATGTCCTCACAGGAGAAGCCACAGACCGACTGCAGATCTGAATATAGGAGAGAATAGCCCGGTCAATTACCTCACCTCTAAAAGTTTACAACTGACTAGCAGAAGAGAGGCAGCAACTTTGTCTATTGAGGAGGAGAGGTCTCACCTTTGGCTTTGTGTCCGGTGTAATCAGTCCTGATGGCAGGACTGGAGCCGTTCACTGGGTTGTCCAGGGTCATGACATCAGTCAAGGTAGCTGCAAGAAAAAGAGGAGGGAAGACAAATGAATTTCCACTCACTGCTTGGTGAACTGGTTACGGAACATGTCCATCTAGGTATTTAGTATTGTGGTATTTAGTATTCTCATACTCTTTTCCAGTATTTACAACTGTCGCATTCAGAAGCATTCACTTTAATGTAATTTGTCTATTTCGTCTATTTTAAGGCTTACCTCCACTTTGGCATCCCTTATTTCTCAGTATGGCATCCAGAGTGGTCCCAAAGACAAAGCGCACATTCTGAAGCACTCCCTGAAGGAAGATACATTTCATTTAGAGATATTTGATTTATTTACTCATATGAATTATTTCCTATTTACAAATGGTAAAAGACAACACAAATACAAATGGTAAAAGACAGTGCACTAAAAATGTTTCTTCATCATTAGACAAATAGCATTAGGTTATTTTCATTTCAGCCGAAACAATTAAGAGCTTTGATATTTACCATGAATCTGTCCCTCACAGCTCCTTTTCCAATCCTTAGACGGGCAATGCCTGCGATCTCCTGCGACAGCACTCTATAGATTGGCAAATCCATCTCTGATACATTGATCTCATCGCAGCCCACGAAAAGTTGCGCACGGTCATCCTGAACGAACAGCGTGATGTTCTTCCAGTGTCCAGTGGCCAAATCCGCATCTTCTATGGACATGACATGCTGCTTGCTCGCGGTGGAGTAGACCACATCCAAAGTGTTGGCCTTGCCATTGGATACGATCTCGAAAATGGGTCCGGATCCGTCATTCTTCTCGATAGTCAAAAGGCTGCCTCTTGTTTTCTTGAACTGCTTGAAGTTGACCAGGAGGAGGAATCCCCTCTCGGCCTGGATGGAGTCGATGAGGTCCCCGAAGGAGTTGTCGGGGACTGGGGGGATCAGGTCTGCGTTCAGGATCTTGTAGGCAGGGCTGTATGGATCTGCGCCTTTGACCAATGTCACTCCGTGGTTTCTCTTGTGCACCCGAGCAAGCTCAAATAAGTCATACACACTGTTGTCATCCCCACTCTCTGTTGAGGAAGAGAACAGCATCAGTAACTTTTTTGTCTCCTAATAATAGAGCGGCACTCAAAACACATAAAAAACTCTAAGAAAACCCTCACGAGGAACAATTATACTTTGTAAGGTCAATACAATCTCACTGTTGAATACCACAGGCACACTTTAAGTCCCTAAAGGAATAATATAATGATTGTTCGTTAGAGAATGGATGTAGTTTAAACATGTACAAAACTATTAAAAAAAGCTTTTCCATTGCCGTCTCACCTGCCAATCTTGCGCCTTCACAACTCCAAAGCATCAACAGCAGAAAGATGCCAGACAGCATCATCTTGAAATCTCAAGTGATCCCTATTTCAACCAAAGAATAACAGGTTTAAATAACAGGCTGGGAATAGAAAACAGAAATTTTAAACATCTGCTCATCAATGAAATAAAATCGCACCAAAATGTACAAACCTTAAAATAATAATGCCTTTTGGAAATAGAGTAAAATAAAAATCAGTTAGAAAGTCCTTGCTCGTCCTCAAGAGTATTTGTCCCGTTTTCTCTTCCTTCAGTTAATTGGTTTTGGTTGGATAGTAATAATATCTCTCTTGGTCTGTCCTTATTCCGATGCTTAGACTTCTTCTTCTGACGTTGTGAATATAAGTGCTATTTAAATAGTTTAAGGACATTCCTAAGGTCCCGTCTCAACCAATCAGAGAACTGGAGGAAAAGGGACGGACTTGTGTTCTTACCTCACAACCAGTCAGATTAATATCCGAGACGCACACATAGGAAAAAATGCATTCCAGAGCTGGGTTTCCATCACCGGACAAATATTTCACAGACGCGCAGGAGCCAAATCGTCGTTTCCTGTAAAACGTTTAGTTCTTCGTTAAATATTCTTAATTCTCATGATGAGTGACTGTTACCTCCTAATAATATATCTATTTTTGTATTTCAATATGGCCCAAATTAAGTAATTATTAGTCTCTAAGCCTGGAATACAAAACTCACCATGAGTGGATGTAAACGAGTATTCCTTATAAAAAGCCTTATAAAAACGAAATAATATTTGTGTATTTATACCAGCTCAGACTCATATTTTAGCTATGATATTTTCTCACTTCTCACTTCTTCTTTGTCACTATGGAGTGCCTCTAATCTTGTTATTTTGAGTTTAACCACCAGGGGCCTCATTGAGCCTTGAGTAAAACCTGAACTCCCTGTCAGAGTGTATTCACACTTGGGTAAGGGGTAGGGCGGGAGGCTACGTATCTCTAGGAGTCCACTGAGGTCTAATCTGAATTAAGTGTAAAAATAGATGATATGGATGTAAATTTTGTGTTTGGATTTTGCATTTTGAGTGTACATTTACTAATAGCAGATGTGGAATTTGAAATTTGTCCAGTGTAAATATTTGATCAAGCATTCACATGCCTAATTCATTCCTAATCATGACATCACCAAGCAGGTGAAGGGTAAAGTTTATGGCCGAGCAATCAACCGATGAGCCTCTCTCTCTCTCTCTCTCTCTCTCTCTCTCTCTCTCTCTCTCTCTATCTGGCCTATCTGATGTCATATTCTCCGTCCTGATAGAGACTTGTTCTGCATTTGACCTCTGGCTGAAGATAGAAGCTTTTGGACTTTTTCTCACTCAAAATCAGTGTTCGCTAATTCTTGGAATAATACCACTGTGCAGATGTGTGGATATGCAGCAAAGTTGAGGAGGGGAGTGAGTTTATGACAGACATGGAAGCATTCTGGAAAAACAGAAGACCGCTGCACAGCGTACACGCTCTGATGACTTACTCTCTAAACTAGTGGGGCTGCCTAAAAATAGGTTAGATATATGGACCCATGATAGTGAGGAGACACAACATCTGGAAACTTGTTCTTAAGCCAGTATATACATACCACTGGAACGTGAGCCTTTTATGACCTCTGGCGTGTCTGTGACATGCAGGATTTACAACATGTAGCACTCACGTTGGTGAAACATACAGGAAGTGAGAAAGCAGTAATGATGCTTCAGGGGTCAAGCTGTTATTCATGTGGAAAATGGCCTGAAGGTGGTGATCAGGGATGGGGTGTATAGACAAGACTAGACTCTCAGATTTCAGGGGGAAATTTGTGGAGGGCCCAGGTATCATAGCAAGGTGTGACTGGGCATGTCTGTGTGGGTGTGCTTGTGACCTCACAGCATTTGACAAGGCTGTGCTGCAGTACAGGGAGTGAGAGCTGGTGGCAAAGAGACGTGCCACGCTCTGATGAATGCCCACTAACCCGAGCCAGTACTACAGCGGAAGCAGCCCATAGATAGTAAATGTTTACTCTGCTGCATTCTCCCCCTGCTTCTCCCCACACATGCGCACTTACACACACACGTCAGTTAGGGTGGGTGGGAGAGTTCCTTTGTGTTTAGTCGTAGAATTTCTCTGCTGCATTTCTGTGTCAGCTGTCCACATCACCCTTGATAAAATAGTATCTTCTTGACCAATACCTAGCCGTTAAACTGTATATTTAGACTGTCCCTCTATCTTAATGCATAAGCTATACTGCCATATAGGTTATACATTAAAGTACTAATGATTTTCATATCAATTTCAATTTCATATCAAATTTATATTTGTTTCAAGATAGATTTTTCCTGGGATAAAGCCTCTTGCACACAGGAAGTGATGCGATTTACGTCACCGGAAGCAGCAACCGTGGTTTGTTTGGAATAAATAGAAGAAGAACTGGGTCGGTAGCATAAGCAGCGATAGCCATCATTGCTGAACAGACAAAGTAAAGAGCGCCAACAGAAAATAAAAGGAAAAAGACATCACTGTACTAGAGGTCTGCAACCTGACCCGAGCCTGACGGGGCCAGACAGGGTATGGTTTGATTTTGTTGGAATTTGTTGACTAAATTCTGGTGGATATAAACTGGTAAGACATGTTTCTTCATTTCTAATTGAATGACAAAATGTCAGCATTCTCATACAATGTATTTGTATGTGTGTGCAGTGCTGCAGTGCCGCCGAGCCAATAAGCTTTAGCAGTTTAAGCTATTTGCTTTGTTCATTGATCAGCCAAATCAGAAAAACAAGAACTTCACATATTATCACATTATCACTTCAACATACTTCATGCCTGTGTTGCTGTGTTGGGAATTATGCAGGTCCAGGCATGATAGCGTCTCTGGACAGTCACCAATTAGCTATTTAATTATTACCCTAACATACTGTAAGTGGGTCTGAGAAACTGGACCAAACTGCTCCATGAACAGAAATAAGCTAGCTGGGGAAAGTACAGGGACAGAATCTAACATGTACATCCCCCTGATGATACGTTTCAGTGAGAATTAACAGCTGCTATGAAGTTTATGTGAATAGCTGTTGATAGTGGGAGTACCCCCTCTGTGTAATTATCAAACATTAGAATTCTTATAATGTGGATTATCTTATTGAACTAGAGTCAAAACTATCAACTTGAGTCCTTTATGTGTTGTATTGAAAACCTGACATTAATTCATTCCTTAATTAATTTCCTCTGAGCAGAATGAGCTGATCCTTTAAATCTGCACTGGTCATGTGTTGATGACAGTAAGCAACAGATTCTAACAGGTAGTGCATGATACAGCAGGATCCATTGTAGCCCCCTGCAGCTATACTTTTTACTGCAGAAACCAACATACGTGTCTTGCCAAAAAGGTGTGCTTCAAACATCAGCGTGTGTTCACAACTTTCTCTTGGCTAGCAGGCCATCATGGGACGCATCATTCTTAACTCCATCTGTCACGAAACAGCCTGGGGATTTGAGCGCTGCAAGTTATCTCTTGGGAAAAAAATTAGTATTGCTCTATAATGAAAGTGGAAAGACTGAGTAAGAGGCCTATATGGCTTCTAGTCACACAGAACAACATGAGTCAGTGATACGCCAATAAATGTAGTTGCTGCTAAACCATTAGAGGGTGTAACCATGCTGGTGTATAGATGATTTCTAGATAGACATGGCCAAGGGCTCCTGGCATTGTTAAAGCCTAGCTGGCTGGGTTAACGTTGGGAGCACAGTGCATGAGTAACAGTCAGTAACAGTCTCTATGCTCTTCCATGGACATTTGGGAATCAAACGTCATCATTCATGAAGGGAATTGAACAGTTTGTTGCCAGACTTGGCCAAAAGGTTTTTCTTTCAGCTGTTTGCTCTCTGGAACATGCCAGAACCCTGGCATGTTTGGACCGTTGGACATGGTAAATCACTGATCGTAATCCATGCTTGGTTTCCAAAGGATAAAGGGGGAAATATGGATATTACTGGTGGCTTTGGAGCTGCCGTAGCTTGGTGAAAATGACAGTATGCTCTAAGAAATAACATTATAATAACCTGCTCAGTCTATGGTAAAAATACACCTCTAAAACATTTTATCTCGCTGGTCTGTAGCTTGACGTTCTCCAAGAATGTGTCATGCACTAGTAGGATGAATCGTGAATTGAAGTTTATGTCGTGAATGTGTTTGACACATAATATGTAAGCTGTATATTCACAAGTACATTTTATAGTTTTAGGGTTAAATCTAAATCAATGCAAAGAACCGGAGAAGGGTTTAAGCTGTACTGGGGTGGTATTCAGCTAGCTCATCCTTGGATGTCCACGTGGAAGAGGAAGATTAATTGGTTTCAGTGAATCTGCTCGATTCCGGCAAGTGATGTCAGAGTCTGATTATGTTGGACGGACTCTGCTACGCTCCGAAAGCTTGCACTTACTGTTCACGGACAGACACCAACTCATCCATGGTGCTCCTTGCATGCCAGTTGTACAAGCACAGAGCCCTCAGATTTCGTGAGCGATGGCAATAATGGATGAAGGCCTTGTATGCTGCTGCAAATGCACACCTTTGACTAATGAGCTGACAGACCACACGTCACTCAAGCCTCAGAAGAAACCTGCTTCCAGGAATGTTAAAGGCCTCTTGAAAAAGACGCGAGAGAGTGTTTGTGGTTTGTGAAAGCACTGAGACCCATTACAAGATGTCAGCCAACAAGAGGTGTCATCAGACAGGAGCTCCTGACGACCACACAAGTGGATAATGACTTTTGGAAAGTGTTTCTAGGTACATTGAAATCATTTCACTGCTTTAAACACAGGAGACCGCAATGCTGTCGTCCCTAGACAAGATGGCTAACCGGCTGTATGTGAATGTTTTGAGCACTACTTTTTGTTAAATACTTGACATTTATAAAGAAAAAAACATTAGATGATTCTGACAGCTAAGATTAGAGTAGGAGCTTGTAAAAATAGAGTTAAGAGTCTTAGTAATATCAAGAAGAGAGAAAACCTGGACCTGCTCCATTGACAGAGATAAGGAGACGTTGTGGATACAGTGACAGTACACAGAGAGAATTTATGGGAACAGGGGCACATTCATAACCGTTAGTAGAGTGAAATGAAACTTATCTGAGTCTAAAACCCCAAAAGTCCCCCAAATCAATCTCCTTTCCACCTGTCATTGGAGCAGCTCCAAATTCTACCTCTTGATGAAATGTCAGAGAGTCTTGGTTCTTTGATTTCCACTTTGGTGAGACAGCTGTTCATGTAAACACACATTGATTGTGATTCAGTCTTACATCAGATGTAGATTTTGTTTTCGGGTGGAATTTCGCTCAGAGTTGGTGATGACGTATGAAGAGGTGATACAGTTCAGAGGGGGATTCAACTATCTTCCACATGTTTTACACCAAACGCATTTTTTGAATTCAATTAAATTGGTCATTTACTGTTGAACAAATTATTCTGTTGTCGAATGGAAATGTCCAGTTCCAAGTCACTGTATTACACTCCTGTGCACATCATAGTACAGTATGTACAAGTAGCTGCTGAGATTCTTTCAACTAGAATCACCAATTGTTCGGAACATATCCGTTTCCATTGCGCAATATAAGAACAAGATTTCCCAGAGAATTATGTTATCTTTTACTGTTTCCAAACAAATCCACTGGTAATTCAGTTGGATAGGACCACCGAAGAATTATGGATGAGGTTTCAACTCATATGAACATGATCTGAACATTCCTACTGGAGTAAAATGGGTGCATTGTCAGTGTGGTGAGAACAGAACCCATGCAGACCCTGCAAACAGAACACCATCAGAGCCTGTCTCTCCCACAATTCCTCAATAGGAAGCAGGCAACGCAGATTTGTAACAAAAATACCCCACTGATGGTTTTGTGTTTTGGGGTTTACAGAACAAACCAAAGGTTAACAGCACTATTTCATCCTCCCACACACACACACTTCCAATTCAGTTTGCTATGCAAGCCTGCTTTTCTTGGCCTTCTCCCCTTAAACTCCACATTGACTTAAGGAAGTGTGTAAGACTCTCTCCATGTAGACCCTGAAGAATTTGTAGACTCATAGTGAAACAACCTTGAGTGATGGCAGGCAGGTGGAGCCAAACCTCTCCATGTTGCCACCTCCCCAGACACTGAGCACCCATTTAAAACAGCTCTCCACAGTATGCCAGTTTGCATCATTCCCATGACATCATAGCACTGTGCTGATGCAGGTTCTAATTCTGTCAAAACAACTCACTTAACGGAGTTGGATATTAGTCCACAGGGAGCCCCGGCTGCTCGATGCTGCTACAGTATAACTTTAAAAACTTCCATTGCTTTTTATTGGGCCCTTTAAAGGAGCACAGAGCTTTGGATGAAGTCAAGGGTATGCAGACTGAACTGGGCAACCCTTGACCTATTTTCTCTTCAAGTGTGGAAACGGTTGTTGTTATTTTGTTGTTATTTTTACGCACTTTTGCCTTAATATAGCTTTTGCAAATCACTACATCCTTTTACATATTGGCACAGAAACATCCAGTAAAAAACTGGAAACATGAATCTTTTCAATAACAAAGGCAATGATACCTTGCACACACCATCCACATTTGTCTAGTTTTAGAAAAGCAAGCCCATAGAGCCATGCATTATCTATACATGCATACATATGTAAGCCATATACACTTCAGTTTGGTAGCTGGCTGTGCTTATGGACTGCTGGATAAAAGGTTAGTTACATTCCTGGGCACCAGTGGCCAGTGGATCTCTTTCATCCGAGGTGTCAGGATTTACTCACGTGTGCTTAGACTTAACAGGGTGTGCAAATCAACTGGAGAACATGCTTGGTACATATCATCACTCATGTACAGGAAGGACATTCTTTACTATTTAGGCGAGAGGATCAGAGAGGATCCCCACCGAGTCAGAGTTTGGGGTAGGAATCTCTCCCCCAGTGCACTGAGGGACAAGAGGAGGTGAGATGCTCACGTTCCACTTTATGTTTCATAGCACATGACTGACCTACTTTGGAGACGACAGAGAAGAAAGTACCTTTACTGCCTGAAGGCACGTTTTTTCATCTTTGACCCGAATGAATAAACCTCCGACAGAGAGTGCAGTGCTCTCATCCCCTCCAATTTCTGGGGTGCTCTGCACGAGTCACACTGCAGATAACATTGTTTGTGTACACTAACCACTGATTAAAATCTTTTTATGATACAAAACCCTAGGATTTGGGGCAACAACTGCACTATCTTTGGAATTCCTCACATTCTTACAGATGTTTTGGCTGAGTAGAACCAGGTGGTATTTTTAATATTTTCCAGTAGCTTTATTGCACAGATTTGCCCTAAGCTATAGGTTACACACTTAAGCATTAGCTGTCCTGGAATTCCCAACTCATACTGCACGATTTATGTTTTATCTCTCACAGTATGACCTGTTTTGAGAGGAGAGAAAGTCTCTATTTGGTGAAAGTGCAACTTTCACCATAACATGAACAATGTACAATATAAACCATATATAGTATAACTATTGCTTGTATGTTTACACCCTAGTCCCTATCCAGAAGTTCACACAGAGATAGATAAACGAGATAAAAGGCATGCATTCTTCCAATTCTGTGGCTTTTCCTTTGAGTGCTTCTCACTATTTGGCATCTCTTTCAAGCTCTGTAAATGTAGCATGCAGTATTTACTGCTGATTCAAAACAGTTGGCTTTGCAGAATAGTGTCCATTGAGATCTGGGGAGTGTGCCATCTAGAACCATTCCAGTGCTCCTCTCTTGGAAACCAATCAACAGAGGCTGTCAGGGTCATAGTGAAGAAACTAATTAATTACAGTATTTTTTATTATCTTCAATGCTCTTTATAAAGAGGAGGAGGTCCTTTTTATTTATTGCCTGTTGTGCTGCTCCTTCCAAGCAGTGGCAAGAGGTCTGCCAAGCCCCACAGGCAGAGCCTCAAAGACATAAACTTCAATTCAAAAAGAGTTATTTTACCATATGGCATGGACACACACAACATAGACAAATGGACTATTCTCATGATAGCACCTCCATCTTTATTGTGAGATGGTTTCTATCTTAGAAAATGTTCTCATCCTTCTGCTGTGACATGGACAGGAAACTCTTGTCCACTGCATTCACCTTTCATTCTTTCTATCAATCACTTGCTTGGACAGTCTTTCTTGTTAATCCACTTTGAATCAAATTGGCAAAGCCGGCGCAGACTCCAAGTGCCACAGAATCCATTGTTGGTGTCTGGGAACGCTGCCTAAGAATGTACCCAAACACACATATTGTCCTGGCTTTCTTTGACTCCAGTTGAATCCTTTACTACTGGGCGTGTGAGGGTCCCGCTAACAGAATGGAGAATACTTAAAGGGAAGTGCTGACTACTGTTTAAAGTCCCTACATCTTGAAAATCCATCAGCGAATTTGCCTCAGTTCTCTATATTTCCCTACTGCTGCTGAAGCTGCAGGGGGTGGTTGAGGAAATGCACAAATGTAAGTGAAGCTGAACGCGTTCTCATCGGTAGGCATGTAAGTATAGATGCAGATGAGTTATTACATCTACTTATAAAGGTATAATTTTAGGCATTTTGTTTAATGTGGCTTGAGCTTACTGAACACCATTGATGAGAGAAAACTACTACTGGCAAGACAGCATGACTCAAACATTGACTTCCACTGCACATCTAACATTGTTACATTGGACATTACAGCCTTATTTTGCAGACATAACACAATATATACAGTATCAATATTTATTGTAAAGCCAGTTTACTAATGTGATCCACCATTGGACAGCTTGGGGATCAGGCAGTAACTCATTCAAACACGGTTCCTGCTTAGTTCCAGTCTGGGATTTGAGCTTAGCCTCTTGTTGTCTTGGCTGCTCAGGAGGGCACTAAAACAGACCACTTTTGATTATTTTTGTTTTGGTTCATGATCGGTGAACCAATACACAATGTTTAAAAACATTACAGCCCCATGAATAAAGAACTTTCAGGTAATTAATCATTTTCAGGTGAAAAATGCAGAATAACATCTTTTTGTCAATGTTCATTTTATGGAAAGCTCCAGGCAGACGTGAAGGATATAAATTATATTTGTGTGAGACTGTTCGCCAGATGCCTTAGTGGCTGACATGGTCAAAACATGTATTATGGCTTCTATTTGAATGACACAATAAATCCATTTATCAGGGTGTCAGTCTTGCCAGAATTCCCGGCAACAAACAACAGGTGCTACCTGTGACCATGACATTGTATTTTTTTTCCTGGTGAGGCATCTTGTTGGATATCTACTGCCTGACATAGATTGATCTTACCCCATGTCCATGAATAAACACGGAAAGTGTGAAGCATAGATTCCAGTTATCACACATCAAGCCAGGAAAGGTGACTCTTATACTGGCTGCAGGCTGGGCAACATGCATGTTGTGAAAACAGATTCATTCCAAAGCCCCAAGAGGCTGCTACAAAAGTCTCGTAGGGACAGTGCATCACTTCCAGTCATTTGTTCTGTGGGATACGCCAGCTGCAGCAGATGTTCACTCAAAGGGTCTTTGTGCTGTAGTTTGGAGACATCATATACTAAATACTACTGCTAAAGACATTCTTTTTTATAATAACTAAATACTGAGATTTTCTTTCCTGGTGAAAATGCTAACAAGCTGTTTGGTGTGTGTTGTTTGGTGTGAAAGATGTCGCACACATTCTGATACCTGTAGAGCAATATGTAAGTGTTTTCTTTCATATTTAGTCATTGCTAAAAAGCATTTATGTTTTAAAGGAATTATTAAGTAAGTATTTGCATCAGCAGTCATTGCACTATTTGTAATCACCCCATATTTAGGGGTGATTCATTCTCTAACTATGTGTCTGCCACGTGTCTGGTGAATTTCCTCACTAATCGGTTTATGATGACCGTGAAGTAATTTCTCCAGGTTTTGGTACATAATTGTGCATGGGGGATGGGTTTGGTGGAAACAAACATGAGACTTAAGGGTGTCATAAAAATGGAGGAGAATAGAAGTACATATACTGTATAGCACACGAAAAAAAACTAGATTTACTGGAACAAGCAAGATTCTGAGGAATGTCTCACACTTTTTTGGGGCTTCTCGCTTTTCTGAAAAAGGGTACATTCTCAGAAAGGGACGTGAAATATATTGGGTCATCACCCTTTAAGAGTACCGGGAATCCCTTTTTTCTCCTTGTCCGAATCCTGCCCTCTCCATCCCCCACAAAACAGAGATTCCCTCCACTGGTGGAAGTATAAATCTTGTTTTCACGTCAAAGCGTTTACGGTAAGTATGCACGAGACATGTCTCTGGGGGCCAAATGGATACCCTGCATTTTTTTCTGGCTGTTAGATGAGGGTGGGCGTCAGTCTGGATGAGGCTTCCACAGATGAAGAGGGGAGCAGGAGGATATTTACTGAGTTG
Organism: Monocentris japonica; assembly: GCA_900323365.1. Taxonomy (NCBI): domain Eukaryota; kingdom Metazoa; phylum Chordata; class Actinopteri; order Trachichthyiformes; family Monocentridae; genus Monocentris; species Monocentris japonica. Next base: position 7,045 of record OOFE01020618.1, on the reverse strand, counting down.
GCAGTGGGGTTTTCTAAAGAAAGATAGAAAGTCACTGGTCCTTTACAGTGTAGTATGGGACACAATTTCCTTCAGAGGCACTTGTTACCTTTCAAAACATTTGGCACCATTTACACCAACTGTAAAACCTGAACACCGTTCTTATGGTTGATGATGATTTATCAATGAATATCTCAACTTGGTGCAAGGCAATGCCTGTAGGTAATCAGTGTCATCTTCAATGACCTGCCAAGAAGACATAACAGCCAAATGTAACTCTGTGATTTGTTCAGCACATGGAGAGCACTGCAACCAGTCACCAGGCAGCTGCATGCAACATTTTCCAATCGGGAGCTTTGGCTCTACGTACAATACAAGCATGAATGAACTTTAAACTTATTGAACAGATATTTGAGAGTTGCATATGTATTTACACCATCAGACCTTGTTGTGTGTTGACATCTGATGTGACAGTAAAGGAATTAATGTAATCCCCATCTCTTTTTGGTCAACGGTAACAGCTGAACAAGAACACATGCTTGGACACATTGGCTTCCTGTTGGTTTTAATGGGTTATTCCTCATAACTCTTTGCATGGTTTTAGCCTTACCTTAGCTCTAAGACCACATTAAATACTGCACTAAAACTAACATAGCATTTTCCTATTCAGTGTGGCCTCTCTCTACCAGTGGGGATCAATTGTTCAGGGAGCTTCATTCTATGAGGCAAGTCAGTAGTGATACTTCATGGACCAAATCCATCTCCAGTAGTCTAAACTGATATTTCTTTAGCAGATGATACCAAACTGAGGAGAAAGCAGGAGTTCGTCAAGGACTTAAAGAAATATCAGGGGATGAGTAATGTTCCAAATCAGCAGAAAGGTCAAAGACTCTTTCATCAAACTCCTCTAACTGCTGATGACGACGAACTGGTGAATCAATCAAAGATTGCACTGCACTGCACTCCTGCACTGAAGGCCTTTTGTTTTCCTGCTACTTACACAAACAGCACTGATTGGACAAAAATGTGCCAGGAAATATCCTAACTGCTATGTCAATGATTCAGGATATTTCCTCTAAAATGGATATTATGCTTTGATATTCACATCAAACAGCTCAGAGTTTTTCCATAGTGCATACCAGAACCAACATCACCACGTTTTAAGCCAGAGATTTACCAGGCTCTGTGATCAGAGTAGCAGTGTAGCTGACCATCTTGCCATGAACTGGTACCCATGGTGTGTTTACAGATAGCTTGGCCTGTGGGTCTTGGCCCTGCAAGGCCATTTTATCATCTGCTGAAAGGAGTTGTGGTGCAAGCCAACTGAGGCTGATGGATGAGTCTTTCAATAGGGCGTGACACAGCACAACAGTTCCACTGAGGGAGCCAACCTCATAATTACCTACCCATTCATGTCCAAGTCCTGCTGGGGTAAGTGCTACCGCTCCCCTGCAGTCTGCATTGTGTATGAGACTACATTGGAGGTCCTGTATAGTAGGCATGTGCCCTGAGCATTGTGCTGTGTCAGTGAAAGTGGGGAAACAGAAGCTGAGTGTTTTGATTTCTTCAGGTTGCAGATGGCAAAGTCTCGTGTCTGACACTTTCCGGTGGAGCTCCCATTGGGAGGCATAATACAGGGGTGCGTAGCCTGCTGGGCCACAGCAATGAACAGCAGCATCTAGTGCAGCCCCTTGCTGGGATATACGTTTTCCAGACCCCGTCAGGAGCCACAGACTGAGCCAAGAAAAGCTGCTGGTTGGGCTTGGGGGCTCTGCAGAAAATTTAAAGGTCCCATATTGTTCACATTCATGAATTTGTTTTGATATATGTATACTATGTCTCGGGAGAAGAATAACATGTTTCACAATGTTTTTCAAAGAAATTTAATTTGGCTAATAGGGTTTTTCCTGAAGGAAGAATAAACACTGTCTCCTAATTCAGTGCAATTCCCCTAAGTCAATGCAAATGCTGCAAATAATCATGATTATTTGATTCCTTATTGGTCCCTGAAGGGAAATTCTCAGTATCACTTTGACTTTACTATGACTACCATAGTAGTGTCTATTATAGGGGCACTTGGATAAGGAAATATAATGCACTCATAATGCCTTATGACAATGCTTACAATAATGCATAATGCTTACTGATGCATTATATCAGCACTGTTAAAACATTCTAGATACTATATAATCCATAAGTACAATAAGTACAAGTGTATTATGAATGTTTAGTTATCGATCAGAAGTTGTCATGGTAATTATTATAACTTACATTCATGAATGCTGATATAATGCACCAGGAAGCTTACAAGTAAGGTCATCAGGCATTATGAGGGGATCATAATGCTTTATGTACTATAGATAAGGTACTCATAGAAAGTGGTACCAAATTCTGTTTTCACTTCCCCCCCCTCCACAGGGAGGTCAGAGTGCAGGATCAGCTACAGAATAGCACTCCATTAGATGGTAGGCATTCAGTGTCTTGCACGAGGACGAGGACAGATGCTTGCCGGCATGGTGTCACTTCACCGCCCTGCTGCCCGAGGATGCCTGATTGCAAAGATTTAAGTAATTGTTGAGGGAGAGTTGGATTGCTTACAATTTATGTAGTTTTCCAGAAGTCGACAAAACAAGAAGAATCAGCTAATGGTGCTCAATGAATCCTAAAATAATGACTAACAGATCCAAATTAGCGTCCACAAAATGCAATAGTCTGACTGCAATTTTTCATATTATTTTGGTACATTTTGCAGGTTTCGCTAGTTAGTTTCAGAAAGCCTGTCATCAGCATGACCATTAGCATGCCATTGGGGAATCTGAAACTGATAAATAAATGGGTCACCATAACTGTGTCAGTAAATTGTGTCTCCTAAATTAGCATGACCTTTGAAATACCCATCAAAGACATCAGATTTTTGACAGGCCTTAGAATTAGGAGACCTGTAGTTACTTTCCAGCTGTTGAACCCAATTATTGGGCAGCTTAATGTGATGATTGTGAAGAGGCAAACCACTGACACTGTAATCCAGAAAATTGACAACAGGGTTCAAGAGATGACAATCAACCACAGAGCTGGTATGGAAACACACATATTGTATTGTCAGTTAGGGAAGCAGCACTGAAGAGGAGACGGAAAGAGAATTTCTTCCTTTTGTGGATTCAGGGTTGTAGACGTTGTAACTCGATCTCAACACATCAAAAGGTGACTTTGACATCTGAAGTGTCAGAAAACCCAAAACAGCGAAAGCTCTAAATCCTGCCCTAGTTGGCCTGCTTCAAACAAGATCAGTGTTTGAAACGTCAAAGGGATTACTTAGAGCTTTGTCCACTGCCTCTAAAATGTTGTCTATATTATGCTTCAAGTAAAACAAGTTGGATGGTAAATGCTTAATGGTGGATTCATCTTCAACCCTGTGCTTTTGCCAAGCAAACCAGCATCATATCAGTGACAGCTCACAACTAAATGTTCACAGTGACATGCACTCATACGTGAGGCTCTGAATAGTTTAAGCACATCCTTGTGTCCTTTGCAACAAATCCTATGAAGCTCACTGAAAGACAGAAGAGAGAAGAGAGACTTTTCAAAGTCATTTGTTCCCTTGATTTGAGCTTATTTCTTTTTCTTAATCAAGGTCGATGCTTTTTTGTTTCCATGAAATGCGTCATCAGAATCAAAGCAGTTGAATGTTACATAATATCAGTGATTAGGCTGTTCTGTATCAACAAATGCTACAATCAACGGAAAGTGAGTGCTGCGGCTGTGGGTCCAAATCACTCTGCTTTACTGCCTTTGACAAGAAAATAAAGGCTTCATTTCACTGCGTCTACAACATGAAATCATATAAATAGTCTTTTGCCAAAACTGTGCATTAGTAGTGCCTAAACAAATAGACATTTTAATTGCCCCTTTCACCTTTACTCTTGGAAAAGCAATAGCAGTAGCGTAGTTGACATTGAAATCACTCGCAGTGCTGAGTACAAAGAAGAGCCATGACAGCTGAGTGTTTTTAATGGAAGGGAGTTTTTATAAAACTCCCTCTCCCATGGACGAAGGATTTATTGGAATCCCTTTTACCTCCTGAGGGGCTCTCATGTTTCCATGCTACTGTACACCTCAGCAACACACAGGGCCATAAACTGTAGGTGTGTGTGTGTGTGTGTGTGCTGTGGTGTTTTCTGGGGGGGGGAGGAAAGGGAGGATTCACAGTCCAACTACCATACCTAGTCCATATAAAAAAGCTCCCCATCAAACAAATGTATGTGTCAGGATCTTATTCAGTCTAATAACCTGGAATGTTTCATGATACATACTGAAACCTATTATCTTATTATTTACTCATTTTATTTGTTCATTCATTACTGAAATTACAACACAACAGAACTGAGATGACAGGCCTGCAAGCAGCAAGCCTCACTGCATCAGGACTCGCCATGCAGGCTGACCTCAGGTCATATCTGTCACAGTTTGGGCTGTTTGAGTCATTTCAGCAGGCCTGAGTTGAGTGAGATGTCGAACAAACTTGGCGCCAGCATCGCAAGCTCATCTAGTCACTTTTCCAGTGATTGTGAAAGGGAGTTTGTGTAAAGAGACATTTATCTGTCTCGGGTCTTTGTTGACTGGCCATGTGGCATGCAGTCTCTCTCAAATCGTCTTGTAGAACATGCATGCTTGACAGACAGTCTGGAGGAATGGGTTTCTACTGGTAGATGGCAGATAACATGAGAGGTCCCAGAATGTGGCCCACCAAGGAGGCTGATGGTCAGTGGTGATGTACAAACATCTCACTGAGCACCGCCCCTGGAAAACCCCTCTATAATACAATCAAAGGAGAAAACGTGCTACAACTTGCCTCCACTCCCCAATAAAAAACAATAGTAGACTTGAAATCAAACATTGACTTTTTCATCTACAACTGCTCAAAATGCTTACTTGTCTTCTTGGGTGTTTTGCACAGATGTCTAATGAGTTATGCCTAACCTAAACTCAAGGTATTCAACACGGTGGTCGTAAGGACTTCAGTCAACCTCCAGTCAAAAACAAGTCTACAGGTCTGAAGAGAAGAAACCGTCCTTGACCATGTACTGTCTGTAAAATAAATATGACCTTAGCGCAAACAGACTTTTGGCCCTAGTAAGATAGACTGGCAAGACTGGTGTGTGTGTGTGTGTGTGTGTGTTGTGTGTGTGTGTGTGTGTGTGTGTGTGTGTTGAGCATATTTGACTGATCCCAAAACTACACAGAGGAATGCCAGCTATCCAGTAGGACAGTAGGCCCAGTAAAGTTTCCGGACAGATCGCAGCAGACAAATAAATGTCACATCCTTGAATCATCACATGAATCATTTTAACATCTGTTGGTATGACCTCTCAGACAATACGCGCTGTTTTACCTTGCTCTAACTTGTGTTTCTGCCCAGGTTTCTTTCAACACACAGCAACACGTTTGACAGATGTGTGATCTTTGAATTTGCTTACCAGATAGTAGATGAATGCTGCTTGTTTGAGGAGGATCCACTTTGGCAAATTTACGGAGCTATCTATCTGCTAAAAGAAAGTAGCATCAACACAACTGCTATGGGAAAACGGCTTGAACCCCATAGGTTTGTACAAAAACTTTGGATAGTATTGCACTCTGTCAAAAAGTTACTCTTTAGTTATTCTTTGATTTGGTGAGTAGAAAAGGAAAATGTTGCGTTAAAATTCATTGCTTTGAAATCTCAAATTTAGACACAGCAGGTAATGCTCACTTTCCATCATAATATTGTTTCAAGTCCATTGAGGGGTTGTGGTCAACTCCTCAGGATAACAAGAGTGAGTGATATTGTAGAAAAATGGGGATGTGATTTTCCATGGCTTTAGTTCTTAACCTAATAAGAACTTGAGTTTTCCAAAACAGGGATTTCCGGAGCTCTGGACATTCCAAACTTTGGGAAGGCAACAATATAAAGCAGCTGAACAAATTGAGGGAACAAACTGTCATAAACAGTACTGGAAACACTATAACGTACTATCAGAAAATAAAGGATGGACAGACATGACTGGTGCCTGATTGCGAGGACTATCTCTTTCAGTAAGCTGAAGGATTCCCATTGGACTTTAAATGGCGCTGGCACATAACTCCACCTTGTAGCTGTTGTTCCTGTACCCCTGTAGAGGTATGTGAATGCTCTAGTACAAAGACCAAGTTAACCCTGTTTACCTGCTGGCTTGTATCTTAGATATGCAGAAGAGAAACCTAAAACACCAGCAGAATCCAAACAAATCAACACTTTTTTTCCCGTTATTCTCCGTTTTGTCATGGCGGAATGACTAGTGAAGAAATTAACAGAAACTTAAAAACGGAAAGTTCTTATCATTTAGAGTGAAACAGCGAATACTTTTAGAACAACTCATATCGAAGCAGGCCAGATGCCAAATTGCTGCTGGATTGGATTTTTACGGGGGATGAATTGATACAATACTTGAGTGTGTATTCAACTTCTGGAGGGATTCTGAACTGCTGGACTCATCTAGAATAGACTGAGTATATTTTTCTTGCTTATCAAGTTGCTATTAGCTGTACTTAGACTGCTTCAGTACTAGTGCCTTATTCAATAGTCTGTTGTTAGATCCTAGGTGGTCAGTTTGTGTTGTTAGCTGCCAGTTCTTCAGTCTGTCTTTGTAGCCACACCTTCAGGCCTAACTGTTGTTGTTTGTCCTTACATCTTGTTGTTTAGCTGTTTTGATTTAGTGTATCCTTATATCTTGTTGTTTTAGCTGTTTTGATTTAGTGTGTTATTTTACTCGCCTAGGGTTAAGACAATTAAGCCCAGTTTCTGTTTGTGTCGCACCCCCTATTGGAGGTAGTTTCACCTGAACTAGGACAATTGACTTGTTAAGTGTCTGGGAGGGTCCTGCACTCCTGGCAGACAACTAACAATCAGTGGAAGCAGTTTTAATCACTGCTGCTTTGAAAGCGTCAGCTTTCAAGCGTCTGGCAAAGGAAGGCTAGGCGAACAAAGGCAACAGGCGACTTTTTCAAGTCCGACTTCTTCGAGCAACGGCCTTCAAAGATTGGGTGCTTCTTC
>OOFE01020615.1:13209-25739 GCA_900323365.1 Monocentris japonica | reverse complement strand
TTTCAGGGGTTGGGCTTGGCCCCTTAGTTCCAGTGAAAGGAACTTTTAATGCTTCAGCATGCCAAGACATTTTGGACAATTTCATGCTCCCAACTTTGTGGGAACAGTTTGGGGATGGCCCCTTCCTGTTCCAACATGATTGCACACCAGTGCACAAAGCAAGGTCCATAAAGACATGGATGAGTGAGTTTGGTGTGGAGGAACTTGACTGGCCTGCACAGAGTCCTGACCTCAACCCGATAGAACACCTTTGGGATGAATTAGAGCGGAGACTGAGAGCCAGGCCTTCTCGTCCAACGTCAGTGCCTGACCTCACAAATGCGCTTCTGGAAGAATGGTCAAAAATTCCCATAAACACACTCCTTAACCTTGTGGAAAGCCTTCCCAGAAGAGTTGAGGCTGTTATAGCTGCAAAGGGTGGGCCAACTCCATATTAAACCGTACGGATTAAGAATGGGATGTCATTAAAGTTCATGTGCGTGTAAAGGCAGACGTCCCAATACTTTTGGCAATATAGTGTATCTAAGGTTTGGATAAATGAGACACTACTGTTCCTGTAATACAGTGAAAAAATGGCAAGTCCATACTGTACACAATATAAATAAAGAGCAGATCTCATCTGTTTCAATAAGGCTTGTGGTATAAAGCTTGCAGTCTCATATCTCTCCAATAGCTCCCAGAGAGGAGGCAAATAAATAAAAATGACACACCTTTTAAGTTCCCCTTGGATAAATGCTTGGTTAAGTGCTCTCTCAACCAGTATATTGTTGGCTGGTGAAGCAGATTTGTTTGAAATAGAAAACAATTTATGAGTTCTCCTCTACAAAGCAAGATGGGATAGCCCACTCACTATTATCAAGTTACAGCTCCTGCCTATTTCGAGGAGAAGAAAAAGCAGCACAATGCAGTTTCATGTGTTGCCCTCTATTGAGTTCTGCCTGAAGCATTTTTGTCACATCTGATGACATGATTTAGGGATGTAGTTTTTTTGGATATCCTCCTCAACATATACCTCTATTTTGCTTTGTCCATAAGCAATTCCATAGATTTGTAGTTGTAGTTTGTAATTTGGGACAAGGTTCCTTAAAGGAAGGGCCCATGATGTCCAGTCACATGAACTCATATACACCTTGTACTGAATGGTGTTCACCTGATGCAGTACTAGATATGTAGCAAAGCAAAGTAGCACTTTAATAAACAGTCCTGAAAGAACTGGGTAGGTTCTGGGTAATATCACAGACTCATTATAGTAACAACTAGGTAACTTGCAAGCATAATCTGGAAATTTGTAAAAGTTTTGAAAATTGGGCAACATCTTTGTTAAACCCAACCAGGTTACAGGTAACGATTAACGATCCAACTGAAAACTACTTAAATCATTAATAACAACATGCTATAAGAAGTTTTTACCAACATGTGTAACAACTATAAAGAAACAGCACAGTACTTTCTGTGTGGTGCAGCTGTAACAGCTGTATAACTTTGACCATCCCTGTCAATACTTACTACATCAGCTTAACAAATTATCTGATGATGTCTGCAAATGCCTGGTGGTCACTGAAACGAGTCTATGCTGTCACCGAGACCTTGCCCTGTTCTTTTAACACTGAATGTTAAGTGGTTACAAAAGTCAGGTCAAATCAATCATTCACTTATACAGCACTATGAACTATCAATGCATTCTAGAGTGACAGCTAAATCTTCCACAATGCTTGCTTACCCCAGTTATCAAGTAAAAATGAAACCTGCTAGCATTGCGTGTAGTAGTACACTAAGTCATCAACTCACATATCATAGACACACGATAAACATTTAAATGTCAAACTGCTGTTAAGCATTAATAATAGGTATAAATACCTGCGTTGTTGGGAGCCCCGCCTACACGAATTGTACATGAAAAAGCTTCCAGTAGAAGGCAAAGTTGTGGCTGACGTAAACAACACAGGGAAATTGTAAGCAAGGGTTACTGATGTGAATCCATCATTGGCAATCAGTATGAGCTTAAAAATAATGTTTTCAGTAGTTATTCTGTCTTAGAGCTTAAGTTTTGCTCTTGAGATCACCCAATTTCTTTGCAATGAAATAAATTTTGCTGTCAGTCTTTTGTTTGATTCCTTTTGACCAAAATCTGATTCTATACTCTTTGGTGGAGTGGAGCTAGGAACACCGCAGAGCCAGCAGACAGATTTGTCACAAAGTGCAGGACATAAAAATCACACAATTTGAGAAAATTGACACTAGTATTTGATATCAAAGCAACTTCACAGCTTTTGCCCCTGCATTTAGTAGTTTTTGCTATCTGGGCTAGTGCAACATGCCCAACAAGGCAACATGTGTTGTGGTTGGTTCTTGGAACTATGTGAAATAACTTAGCTTATGAACTGTAACTGTCACTTAACCGTGGCTATGTAGTGAAAAAGCACTGGGAGAATACTCTAATCATGAGTCAAGTACAATAGTGTGTGCCATGTATTTTGCTTTTGTAATTTAGGGCTCAGTTTCATCGTCACCTGGTGCTTGTATATGTCTGTGAAATGCCACCAGCTGCACACTTTTTTAAGCTGAGGTACTTTCCATGACTGTTTTCCCTTGCCCTGGGCAATTGAGAGAAGGATAATGTGACCATGCCCTAATATAGCAAAGCAGACATTACACACATACACACACTCTCTCTCTCAACATCCTCTGTGGGTTGGTGCATGATAAAACATTGATAATGACTAATGGGAGAATCTGACATATTCTTGTGTGCCTGATAGGTGTAGTAACATGGACGACACGGAGTAGACAGTGTATGTGGTGAAACATTAATATTCACCATGAATACTGAATGGGTTCTTTATCCAGTGAAGGGGCATGAAGTGCTGCTAATACCACAGACTGAGACTTTGGCACTTTTACCCTTCTTTGTATCCTCAAACTCTAAAAACACACAGATATAGGTTGTCGCTTTCCTCTTCAATGCAACATATTACTTCTTTTAATTTTTGATCTTTTAATACAGTGAATGGCTTTAAATAATGCAATAGGTGGTCAGCTGTGATCCTCCTTATATTTCATGAAATGGAAGCATTGTATCTTTTACAGCTTGATGACAATTGGACCCTGGTTTTTATTACACATTTTGCAAGATGTATTGGGAGGGAGGCTATTTTCCTTGCCAAGCTTCATTCAGTCAGTTTGACAGTCTGTTGGTCTCTACCCTTTGGAGGAGTTGATCATTAATATTCTGTCCTTAACTCCTCCTCTGTCCCCATGCCTAGGATTAACAGCTATGTTAGCTATAGCCAGCGGATGTTAATTGGAAAAAACAAACAAATTAATCAGCTCAGGAGGGATGCATAGGTGGAGGGAGGGAGCTGTTGTCTATCGGCAAGGCGTTTGCTGTAAATGTTGGTTGGGCAAGAAAGTCCCCATGGCAACAAACTGGAGAAGGGCATGATGGAAGAGCAGATGGCTACCCCCATACTCTCTTCATCTCTGCTTGCCAGACAGACGATGCTACAGGTGTGACAAGATGTCCAGGTTGGATCAAGGCCCAGTCCCAGGTGCTCCCCTGCTCACATGCTCCTCAGCCTATCAATGGCCATTTTTTCCTAATTCAGACTCTTTCTCCTTCCCATCCTCCCTCAATCCTTCCTGCCTTCCCTTCCTCCACTCGCTTCCTCCCCATTCCTTCCCTGCTTGCTTGAGTCAAGCCAGAGATCATCTGGCTATATTCACAGGCCAGGTGAGGGGAAGTCAACTGCAGCCAAGGAGAAAGCTGGCATATCTGTTAGCCTGAGGAGCCTGTCCAGGTGCCTGCTCCAGTAGGTAACAGCCAGTTGCTGACAGGAAGCATAGCAAGTAAAGGAGAGATGATGTGGCTGTGATGTTTGTCCAAGTCATTATAAAAAGCTGCCCCAAAGCAAAGGTTTGTCACAGAAAAACATTGGGAGGGAAAATTGGTTGATTCACCATGTACCACTTATGTAAATGGACTGCCCACCCTCGCATTAGGATAAGGACAATAAGGAAGGAGGGGGTTACTAGGGGGCTGGAAGGGGGCAATAGTTGCTAGGTGTTTGGTTACCCAGGATGGGCTAAACCCAAACAGAACAAGGTAGGGCAGAGACAGAATGGGGCCAATAATTACCCTTACAAAAAATTCACATGTGAAATAACAGATGTGAATTCAAAGCACATGTGTTTTTTGGACACATGTTGGTTTTCACATGTGAGCAATATTTTTTCACGTTTGATCTGAAATCATGTGCGAGAGCTTATACTTCAGATGTGAAAGATGTGTGATTTTGGATTACAACATGTGCACTGCCTCTAGCATGCATAGATCAAATTTCAAAATAACACCATAATGCTGTGTTGGGTTTGTTTGATTGACATTTGAGCCCGGAGCTTGCACAGTTAGTTGATTTAAACACCAAAATAACACTTTTCTGACTCACAATGCAAGTAATTTAAATCAATTGCAGCAACATCTTGAAGCCATTCAGACTACATTGTGTGCACAATATTGTCCCAAAAATCACCTCATATGAAGAGGTCTCACAGTTCAACATCATATTTCATAGTAGATAAAACAGTGTGGCGGTACTCACACAAGGGATCCTCTCCTAAAATCTTTTAAATTGATTCCAGCCATGCATCTCAAAGGAGAACACTCTACCACTATCATCCATTTTAAAGAATTCAGAATTTGAGTGTGTCTGCACGTGCCTGCAAGAGAGAGCGGGAAAGACAGAAAGAGAGTAAGAGAAAAAGAAAGGGGGGCAAAAAGAGCCTGTAGGAGGGATTTAAAAGCATTGTAAATTCACTCTGTGTTTGCGGTCCTCAGGGAAGTTGAATAATTGATGGAAATTGTATTAGTTTATGGTATTAACACTACTGAGCTAATGGTTGTTGGTGCTTTGGAATGCCAAACAGTGTATTCCTTCCTTCCCCTCTGTGATAAACACAGTGTAAGATGGAACTGTTTGCCATGCTAGGAGTTCTCTCAGCAGTAATATTAGTCTAAAACACCATGACCCTGTATCCTCATACTACAAATAAATTGTCTCTCCTTTTCTCTCTCTTCCAAAAGAAACTGCTGAAAAGGAATGTGTTTTACATGCCTGTTGCTAGCATTCTTTTAGTAGATTCAAGTGTTTACATGAGACAATAAGTTGCTGGCATGTCAGACCCTGGTGGCTAATGCCCAGGCTCTGCCATGGTCCTGAGTGGCACCTACATGACCCACTGTGTTTACGAGCGGTGGCTGTACTGTGGAGATTAGGTAAATGGCCATGAGAGACTTTTCATCTCCAACCAGTCTCAAATACCAATACACACAGCAGGTGGATGAAATCCTGCGAGCCCGTGAGAGGAAAACAGAATAGTAGAAGTGGAGGGAACCCCAGGGCCAGCTAAAACACTGAGTGGCACTTCAAATGACAACTGGAGCTAACAAGGCTGAGCAAAAGAACGCTAGTGATTCCTTAAGGGAGTGCAGCACCTAAAGCAGTGATTTATGTCAAAATTTGAAGGGCTATGGTTATTATGAGCTGAAAAAGTTTCTTTGGTCTCTGGTCAGTATTTGCTTCAAGCTACAACAGAGGAACACATTTCAAAAATTGATATTACTCTGGAGTTTAAAATATATTCTTGGTCGTATTCAGGTCAGAATGTACTGTAACTGGCTTTGACAGGTGATTTTGACAGTGGTTTTGAAAAGTAACATGGCAAAGTGCTTAAAAAAAAGTGTTATATTAATGTGTGAGTGCCTGCTGCTCAACGATTTAGTACTAATACAGTTACTTACCAAAGGCTTCTTCAGTTTTGTCCAGTCCACAGCAAACATACGTAGGACATACAGGAATACATGGACTGGCATGCACACCCACCAAATTGGATGACAAATAACGACCATTGATGACCAGTCCGCACATGTAATGAGTGCTGAAATTCTTTCAGCTCATTCAGCAAAAATACCTACACATGCAATACATTTTTGATAAATGACATACTTACTGATCACTGACACCAAAATTTTGACTGTATGCATATACCTGAATATGTATTAAAGCATTTACAGTAGCTGTATTGTAACTGCCAGTGAAAGTTGAATGAATGAAATAAATTAAATAAATAAATAGGCAAACTAAAAGCCGCACAATGAATGGAACATAGGCCTAGCTGTGTTTTACTTAGTGTAAACAACTTAACTTTGGTTAGACCATTTGGACTTATCCTAGGGTATCTGCAGGTTTCAGGGTTTTTTTGTTCAGGTGGCACAATGGCCTCCTAAGTGTTTCTCAGACTTTACTTCTCTTCCTGTCCCTCCCTCCTTGTCTGTGTTATCAGAGCCTGATATGATCAGGTACTCTCATTTGTACTCTGACTATGGATAGTTGGCTGCTAAATAAATAAGTCCCAGAGGAAAAATCTATTGCCCAGAGTCATTTTTTCTTCATCTCTTAAGAAACAGGGAAGATCTCAATATCTCATCTTCTGTATCATTTTGTGATTACCTACATCTGACATGTTTCTCCTAAAACCCCCTCAGGAGCAAGGAGGAGATAGCAGAAAGAATAAATTCTTGTTAGTTTATGAGATAAATTTGAAGATGCCAACGTGACATATATAATGGTAATAAGCTCCTACTATATGGCTGTTGGCCCCATGGCTTCAATAGGAAAATGCAGCGGTATGTGAAAACTGTGCATGTCTGAGAAGAAGCATCCAAATTGTAGGAGTCATAAAACATCATACTGAGTTTTTTCTCTAATCTCATGGTCTCATGCATGGAGACATATCCAGGCGAGTTAAATGACACGAAGTTAAGATCATTTGGCGATCTGTTGTTTTGATCAGAGTGAGATAAACATGAGCTTATATTGTTTCTTGTGAGTTGAATTTGAGAAATAGGAGGAAATGCCTGTAGTCTCATTTAGTGTTAAAAACAGCTCATTTGTGTCTTGGATCCACTACACTCCATGTAGTGGATCTAGCCTTTATCACTCCTATAAACCACATGTATTTACTACATAGTTTATGTTAAATATCAGTGACACTAACACGGATGTTAGCTAACCTATAGTGAGTGGCCAATGGAAAAAAAGTGCATTCATCAACATTGTAGGGCAGTTCATCACATAAGCTAACATTACGCTAACTAGGACATGTCATTAATTAAGCACTTAATGCATCAAACCTTGTTATGTTTTATATCATGTCAACTTTTTATTGAATTCATAATCTTGACTTTCCACATGTCAGCATTTACCTTGGAAAAGGAGTTGAAACTCAGTGTTGTCTACTGGAGGAAAGTTGGCCAGTGTCAGTGACTATGTTTGCATGCACAGAGTAACCCAGCTATTGGCCATACTCCAGTTAAGGTCTTATTCAGGTTAAACTGTTCACATGAACCTTGCAATGAGTCTCTCTGTTGCCATGAATCAATCAATAAACAGAATATTCCTGACAACCTGTGATGTGACGGTCCACCAGCAACAAAGTATGAAAAAGATGTGGCTGCCAGCTAGCCTCTTTGACTGAGCAATAAGTTACGTCTAATTCAAGGGAAAGAAATGATCCTACTGGTTGCTGCCACAGTGTACCTCAAAATGTACCCACAGGTCTGTGCAAGTCTGAGTTAGCACAGACGGCGTAAGCCGAAAGTAAAAAGAGTGAGATGCTAACATGCCTAGCATCTTAATCAGGTTTCTCATAATCAGAGTGCGAGCTTATTTATTTATTTATTTAACCTTAGTAACCGGGTTAAGAGCAGAATTCTCTGAACGAGAGAAGGACTGAATGCTATGAGGGAGGAGCAGACAGGGTGAGGGACGAACCAAAGTTAAGAGCGCTAATTGGATGTGAAAATTACTTTACGCAACTGTCCTAGGTCTGTTTTGGTAACAACTTGTACTTGATGGCAAAAGCTCAATCACATTTAACCTTAAATTTAGACTGCAGAGCTTTCAGAAGGGCCCTGCCTTAAGATGAGAGGCTATACTCCACTCATAGGTGACTAAAAGGTCTACCATGTATGGAGATCAAACAGTCTCCAAAGGAGACACAAACAAATGTCACACAACCCGAAATCGCGATGAGAGATTTATATCTGTAACCCATCATTTGAAAAATTGTTAACTGACTTGTAAATATGCAGCAATATTTGTGAATAACTGCCTTTAATTTTTCACAAATATATCATGATTTGTACATAAACACAAATACAAATCAGCATTTATTTGTGCATTGTGCTTTACGCAGTAGTCATGTGATATTTGTCTCCTTTTGAGACGGTTTGATCTTCATAGTAGCTAGAGGCCAGATCTAGCTGTGCTTGAAACATGATCAGTAAAATTGTAAAATCAATTCTAAATCTAACTGTTAACTGGTTTAGAGATTAAAGTTAGGCATATATAGTCTCTTTGAATGACACCAGTTAACACCCAAGTTTCTGCATTCTGAATTAACCTAGAGACGTGAGTGTGTCTTTTGACTGAGGCAGGAATAGAGAAAATTATAGTTGTCTCAATGAGACAAGATAAAAGCATGAATAACCTATAAATCTTTAGAAGATTTAGAAGAAAATGTTTAGATTTTTGCCTGTTCTTAAAATCTCACATCACGGTCAAAAATCATATGTATTTCTGGACACTGGGTTTGTGTTGGAGGCTAAACTACTAAAATCATGTAGTTAGGAGAGACAAATAAGAAATTTCATATTTGCTTTCACCGAATTGTGAAAAGGTTAGAGACATCTAGCACTTGATGCCTGTGAGGCAGGGAATCATCCACAGCACTATCCACAGCACTGACCTCACCACTCACCAAGCTTCCTCACCTCCAATCACAGCAAAGGGGCATAGAGTATCACTCTGATTGGTTGAAAGAGGTGACATGACATTTCAGCTGAACACCTTGCTACCGGCAGTGTGCAGATAGTGGTGATCTCGGGGTCCTCACATCGAAGGCCATGCTACAGTACTTAATGAGGAGCACAAGACTGCACCAGAGAGCCCTGCAGTACTAGGGGCCCCGACTTCACACAGTATGGTTTAAAGGGTGGTAGGTTGAGGCAAGCATGGGAAGGCAGGGAGCAAAGTGTTCTAATTGCTACAGAGTGAGACTTTTATCTCATCATCTCCCTTCATCTCTCCCCTCTTATCTGGTGTTGCTACTTTGCGTTCTGTGTGAGCATCAACTGCAATACCAGACTTAAACAAGCAAGGTGCGGTGCATATCACTATCCCTATAAATAGGTTATATGGTATAGTCCCAAATTCACAATTGGGAAATTAAAACAAAAAGCAGGCTATGAGTCAGGCTATGTCTGATGGTAGCTTAGTAGAACTTTTGGGAGCTAACATCCATACAGTTCTCCATGGTTTGCATCATCAAGACCTTCAGCTTGCAAGGTAACGCTGAAGGCCAAAAAAGGCCTTTGGTGTTGAGAGTTGTTTTTTTTTTACAGTCATCTCCACTAACAAATAAGTTATTATTGGAGGGAAATAAATAGGATCCCAAGGAATTCTGATGATTATGTTTGTAGAATGCTTACAAAATCCATTAAATTGGATTTTGAATAGGAGACTTGATGAATGTTGGGAAGTTATTTAATTGTCTACAAGTTATAGAAGAACCATCACTACACACAGTTTTTGTGGAGGGCTTATGAAAAATAGTACTGCTTAGCTTGTTGTATGGCCATCAACGCATTACAATTAGATCAGTCTTGAGTCATAGACAGCCTGAGAAGAAAACTGTCTCTATTTTGCATCTCTTTTCCATTAATACTCCAACTGACACAGAATTCTATTTATTTTTCCAAGGTTATAAGGTAGAAATGAATGGGTATTTTAGTAATACAATGTATCTTATGCAATTAGCTGCCAGACCATGTTTGGCCATGGTTTCTTTTCGAAGGACTTTTTCAGTAGTAATTTATTGTTGCATGAAGAAAAATGGCACTTCTTTACTGGCTATATCTATATAAAACAAATGCAGGGGCAAAACAGGTAAACAAGCAAAGAAATAGAAAAACATACCTGCTCCTTTGTGGAAAGATTATTGATTGCCATCAACTGAATGTAAAATGGCATCAGTGACAAATTGTAACCCTACTCTAAACCCTTTCTGATTGAGCTCCCATCCTGCAATCACACATGCACACACATATTGATGTCCCTGGCTCAGAAAGCAGACACAGATATTGGCCTTAGATTCATTATGAACTGCAGAAGCCTGCGAGGGGACAGAGGGACAGATTACGGCTTGGCCTAATGGAATATTCATAGACCTGACGTAAGTGCGTGTGTCCTTGGACAGATGGACCCATACATACATAATAACATAGCTCTCATTTACTTTCTTTTTGTAGTGTTTGTAGTGGTTGTGGTGATGATTGCAAGAAGAAAGCTGCAACAAACTGCGTTTTGGGAATCAGTGAGTATTTAATACAGTTCAGTGCTGAAAGGGAGAGATCCAACAGGCTGAGGTGGAAATCCCAGGGGGGACGGATTCTCCCACATCCTGGGAGAAATATGATTTGTCCCCCCAATATATCACTGTAAACATAACTATGTAATTTTAATAATATTAGTAATTCTCAATGAAAGCACTTGTGCTGATTATAGACACTTAATAGCATGTTTTTAAGTTTCACAATGGTTTGATCCACTGCCTCAGTGCGTGTGGGAATTTGGCAGAAGGACAGCCTTGAGACCAGAGTCTGTAGTTGGTGGCTGACCTCCAGTAAATAGTTCAAACAAAGGACATGTTAGACATTTCTTTACTTCTACCACTCAAGACAATAAAACACATTGTCACCAGTCTTCATTTTCGCTGCATTGAATTAACTCACTCTTGTTTATGTTAGCTAGCTAGCTAGCTAATGTTTAGCTGACGTTTGCCAGCTAGCTACAGTAACATCAACCAGTGTTTGCAGCTGTTTGAATTTGAGTCAATGAGAGAAGCTAGCAATGCAATGTAGTTGGGTACTGGAACCCCTGCATATTTTGAGGCAAGGCATGCAAGGTTTTGTGCAGTCCTCAGGGACCCCCACCCCTCTATATTATATGTAAAGTTACTGGAAATCTTGTGGTACTGAATACGTTCATTACACCTTTTTATTTCACGGACCCCTTGCAATTAAACCAGGGACCCCTAGCTATAGTATCGTATTTGTTCTTTTGTTTAGTAGTTTTCCATTTTTAGTACATGACAGTACACTTACTAATTATTTATTTTATGTTATTTTATTTAAAATTGCATACTTTGTGTGACATACTTGTCCATAGCTGTTGTTTGAAGAGTTGAGACAGTGACTGAACAATAATGTCATGGCCGTGCCTCTGTCTCCCCTTGTGTCTCCTGTGTTCCCCACTCCTCCTGTGTTCCATGTCCCGGGTTTTGTCTCTCTCTGTGTTTGTATGTGTGTGTAGGTGTTCCTGCTGCCTCCCCGATTCCTACACTCCTCCCTGTCACCGGCTCATCATCTCCTCCCCTGGCACACCTGTCTTCCATCAAGCTCATCAGCCCACCAGTATTTAAACCCCTTTCCTCCCACTCATTGCCGGCTTGTTGCTCTACTCTAGTGGTAGCTACTCTCCAGCCGCTCTTCGTGCTTAGACTTTGCTTATGCCTGTTAACCTGTATTCCTTGCCGCTCATACCTGCTTTTGTCTCCTGTCCTTCAGGATCCCAGCCTGTCTGCTTAACTGCCTGCCTACTTGCCTGTCTACCTGCCTGCGAGCCTACCTGCTACGCACCCATCCTCACTCCCCTCGCCTGTCACACCGCCTTGCCAACTCCATTCCTCCGGCCATCTCCAGCTTTCCCTACTCCTCCCATCTCGGATGAACACATCTTAATAAATCTGTTAACCTTTCATTCGCCTCTGCCTCTGTGTTCTGCGCTTAGGTCTGCCAATGAGCTACCCCTGACAAATAAATATTTTTTAAGGATATTTTTGGTTGATTTATTTGGGTTATTCATTGAAGTAGTTATTTCGCTTTTAAAACTGTACTTATTTTGAGCTTTTTGTTCTTGCAAAACTATTGCAGTAGACTCAGGTAAGTGGCACATATGTAATGGCTTTGTAAATGTATCAGAAAAAGTAAAATAAAAAGGTCAATTCAATACTGAGACAACATAGAGATGGTTCTCAATGGAGATTCTTTTAGATGAGATCGCACCATGCCTATTGTATTTACAAAAACTACACCCATACATAGTGTACCATTGCTAACTACTGGCCTTTCTTGGTATTGCTGGTTGTAAACACAAATACCTGTATACATACTCGACTGATAAGGAACACTGCTACAACTGTTATTAGTAGTAGTATTCTAATGATTTAAACATTTGAACAAGTTGGGACAACCTTTCAGTTAACTACCTATCAATTATCCAGTAGTAGTAATTATGGTTATTCAATATACATTTAACATATTACAACGTATGCTATGTGTTACAGCACTACTTTTGGTGTCCCCCTCAGGAATTGCTCTTAAGAAAATTTCATGTAATTGTCCCCTCCAAAGT
>OOFE01020615.1:0-13189 GCA_900323365.1 Monocentris japonica | reverse complement strand
CTAATGATTTAAACATTTGAACAAGTTGGGACAACCCTTCAGTTAACTACCTATCAATTATCCAGTAGTAGTAATTATGGTTATTCAATATACATTTAACATATTACAACGTATGCTATGTGTTACAGCACTACTTTTGGCACTACTACTGTACTTAAAATAATTCAGAATTATTGTAATACACCGGCCATACCGCCTTACATATCATAATTGAGTTTCATCATTGAACATTGTTTGCATCATATAAGAATCATTGTTCTCATTTACAGTCGGTCTGTGTGTTCACCAGAGCTAGTTTTGGATTACACAGTAATGGTCAGAACAAGGGTAAGGAACCCTTGGACTCTGTCTCCTCTTCTGCACATGTTCAAGAGTGCCAGGCATCCAGTAGTCATCCATGGCTTCGGAGGCCTGGGCTGATGTCTCTTCAGGTGCGTTGATGGAATTGTATAATGTTACGCGGCTCAGATATACCCACACTGGAATTCCCGTCACTCAAGCTGCAGTACTGGTAGCAAGGAGCAGTGTGTGCGGTCCGGACCACGTCGGGCTAAAGAACTGCTTGCGGTGTTCTTTCACCAATATCTGGTCTCCAGGCTGTACCATTGGCGGATCATCAGTTGTCCCTGGACCTGGCTGTGTTCTGATATCTTGGGACCTGGCTGTGTTCTGATATCTTGGGAGACAAATTGCATTAACAATTGGCAGTATTTTACTAATTGTTCCCCCATCACGTGTAGCTCTCCTCTTCCCAGGCACAGAGCCCCAGGAACCCTCATGGGCCGTACAGTTAGTATTTCAAAAGGAGATATATAAAGTTGTTAGTTGTTAGGATTAGTGCGCATGGATTTTAAAACACTCAGCGGCAAATGCGTCATCCAATCTTTTCCTGGAATAGAAAACATGAGTTTAGTTTATTTATTTATTCATTTTTTTAACATCTGTTTGCTCTTTCCACGAACCCATTGGAAGGTGGATGATAGGTATAATGGAATTTCTGATTCCCCAAGTTATCATAATTTTTCCAGTAAAATGGGTGCCTAGGTCACTGTCAGCACGGCAACCCATAGTGTGAAGTGGTCCACTATGACCATTGCATATTCTTTCCCTCTGCATTTGTGTAGTGGCCCAGTGTAGTCTATTTGTATTTGCAGAAAAAAGAGATGTAGGCCTAGGATGGTGTCTCATCTTGTTGCATGTCAATGAGTTCTGAGCAGTTAATAGCATCATGGAGATCATGCGTTACCCCCCATTTTGAATGGGAGTTCCTGCACTAAATTCCCAAATGCTTAGGTAATCATGCACAACTCCAAATGCATAATGTGATATGCTGCAATGAGGGCACATATTTCTGCAACTTGGGCAGACCCACATGCTCCACCCTCAGCAATCAATTTGCCTTCAGCTTCGCAAACAGCCCAGCCTGTTTTCCTTACACCATCAACATAATACTATGCCCCGTCACTATTCAAGTCTCTGACCCCTGAGATAGCTACTTTGGGTATTGTAATCCTCAGTGCTACCTATATGTTGTGCCCATGTCATAATTTCTGCATGTTTCTGCGGTTGATAGCCTGAGTTATTAACTGCAGCTCTATATTTCTGATGGGCTCCTGTTACGGCTGCAGTTAAATGGCTGGATCATCACGTGTCCCTGTCGATTTGCCATACCTACGAAAGAGCTGAAATTTGGTCTCAACATAGTTTCTTTAGGCTTTTGTATTCTCCCTATGAACAGTTGGTACAAATTCTCACCTGTTCCTACTGCTTCAGATACTTTATTTCTAGGTATCAATAGCTTTCTCAGCCTCCTCAGTACTGTTGAATAGCATTACTGCCCATGCATCTTTGTTGTAATCATCAGTGATGGAATTCCAAGCTGTCGCTGGGCACTTGGCTTTAGTCAACAACAACACATTGTAAGGATGAAGATGACTAACTATGGAGTATTCATTTAGCTTTTCCCAAAAATCAAGAATCGGATCCATCAATTTCATGTCTGGCAATTCCTTTAAAAGGTTTCACAGATCTGTACCTGACAGAGGGGACTGTTGGAGTTGTATTCTGCTTCTAGGTTCATTCTCACCGGTTAGACCTGTAGGTACATTAACAAGTTTTACTGGGGCCATTACTGCGGTTGTGTTTAGATCATTCTCACTAGAAGGAGCAGAAGGTCTAGGTTCTGGTATTGAGGCTGCCTGTCTTGGTTTCTGCTCTGTACTGAGGCATTGGACAGTTCCCATACCTGGACCAATGTAGGGGGGTGGGTTGTCAAAGCTTCCCCTCATTGGTGTGTCTATAGCAGCCACATATACTTTTGTGTCTTTTTCATGGGCTAATTCAGTCTGTAACTGGTCAATCTTTTGTTTCAATGTATCACATTTATGTGTTTTGTGCTCTAATGGCTCCACCATTGTGACCACTCCCCTGGACACTAGGGTTCCATCCAAATTTGATGGCTTTTGATTTGATTACATCAAGACTGTTTGGTAGCATGCATTCTCAACTCATCACTTAGATATTCACCAGTCTTCGACTGTTTAAACACAGTTACTTTATATGGCTTAGGCTCTCCCATATTTGTAGGCTTTGTTTAGTGCTTTATCTTAGTGCAGCTGTCCCCCTATCTAGACCACCCTTGTGTGTAACCTATCTACACCTACTCAATACACCCACCAGGCTTGATTACTAGTTTCAATTACAACTCGTTTTATCAAATAAGGTTCAATTATAATTTTAAGTTCTATGTTCCCAATTTCGTATTCCATTTAAATTGAATGCATCTTATGATATATATATATATGAGTATATTGCCCGCACAACACTATGACATAAGCAATAACCTTGGGAATGAACTAGTCACTCTCGTATAGTCGGCGTTGAAATGGAGTGGACTGTTCAAAACCAAGGTGCATTACTCAACACATACAAAACGCTAACAACACAGTCAGAAACACACAACACATACAGTATATCACACTGCTGGCACAATCACACCAACATAGATTATTACTTTGCAGTATAACCTTCTCAATCACACTAGAGCTCTCATTCATACATGAGGGATATTTTACTAATAGTCAGGAACATAACCAAGTGACTTCCTCTACATGAGTACCACATCCGAGGATTCCTGTACAAGTAGGAATATCAACCCAACAACGGTTCCACTACCTATAGTGCAAATCCAAAGAATCATATAGGAACATAAATCAAAACATGGTTCCTCAAACTATAGGAATATAACCCTGGGCCCTCCATACCAGACAATCTTCGAACCGTATAGTCAGGAACATAACCAAGTCACTTCCTCTACATGAGTACCACATCTGAGAATTCTACTACAAGTAGTAACCCAACGACGGTTCCACTACCAATAGGATAAATCCACAGAATCATATAATCAGATAACCATGGGGTTTGCAATACTCCCTCACCATCCTACAAGCCGTGCACTCACGTGTTGTGCTATGTTCTCATATCCAATCACAACAAGAATTCATTCAATAAGTAATTTGTTCTTTATCAAGTAACTGATGTGGTCACAACCAGGACAGCTTAACCCTTTTACTGAGGTGATAGTGCTTTCTATTTCATTATTCATCGAGTGAACAATAGAATATTTAGTATGCAAGTCACTCACCTCAGTTTAGGTTTCTCAGTCTGGAGGATATTTCACATCCTGCCGACAACGCCATTTGTTAGGAATTATTTCTTGGTTGTGGTGATGATTGCAAGAAGAAAGCTGCAACAAACTACGTCGTAGGATTCAATGTTTCATTTCAGCGCTGAAAGGGAGAGTATCCTTGTAGGCTGTGATGCTGTCGATCTCTCCCATTCCGTGCTGAACTGTATTAAATATTGAATCCTAAGATGTAGTTTGTTGCAGCTTTCTTCTTGCAATCATCATCACAACCAAGAAATAATTCCTAACAGTAGCATAAGATAATCAAACCAGCACTAGTTTTTACAATATGTTGGCAACACTGGCTACAGGCTACACTGTATATACACTTCCACAATTATTAAACAAATACACAATAAACACAATGAATATAGCAATATTTTGTCGTCTCTGGTTTTTGAAACTTCACACAGTGTGATTTCAGCTTTTATTTCTCACAGTTCTTCACTTCCATTTTGGTGGATTGGATGCAATGATTCTGTTAAGCAAACAGCAGATAGTGTTTGACATTTATTCAGGGGCATTGCAGTGTGAAGGTTATCGGTGGAATTTTTTAGGCTTGTGCCATATCTGATGACTTTCTCTGTAGTGAGCTTTCCATTTGAGTTGAAAGGCATGTTCCTCCTTGTAGTTGGATATCAGCTTCTTTTTCTCTCACCAGACTGACAGATGGCTGTACGGCTGAGGACAATATATGTCACATAACAACATTACAGTTATTTAGTTATTTATATTTTATAACTATAAGTATACTTTATGTATGTGTTTGCCATTTCTACAATTTGTGAATATGTAATACACTATATATGTGCTAGCATTGGTTTTATTTCCGGTTTTGTTAAAAATTGCCTAGATCAGTGGTTCTCAAAATGTGGGCTTAATGCCGAGGCATGAGCCACGGAGGATGAGGGGTGAATTGTTTTTTAACACAAAACCAAAGATTTAATGAGTTGAAATGTTGCAGGGGGAGCAATAAACGAACTGAGTGTTGCTAAGCGACCGCCTCTACATTCAAAAGTAAAAAATAAAGCATCAAGATATACACAGAAAAAGGCTATCTAGACAAAGCAAGAACACATTTCTTACAGGGGTAATTTTTATGTATTTTACAGATCTTCTTGTATCTCAATTTATAAGCATTTAAGCATTTCTTTAATGTTATTTCTTGCTACTCCTTAGGTATATTAGATCTATTCACTTTACATTTTGCACTTTTCAAAACTATATTATCATTTCTCAAAATGGAATTTTTCCATGAAAAAACACACACACACATTAATCATATGAATATATTTATGTGCAAACCAACTACACACTAATGTGCTCAATGACAAAACACTGCCATTGAGATTGAGATCAAGATAAAGATTGCAGTTTCAGTGTTACTCCGCACCGTACTGTATGCAGAGTAGTCTGCTGAAAAGGATTGTTCCAGACTGCTGTGTGGCCGACTGGGGAGAGGGTGTGGGTGAGGCGTAGGCTGGATGCAGGAGAGGATTAAGCTAGTGGGCTGGTTCTCCATGTATCCAGCACCGGCTGCAGATGGACAAGCGGTGCGCTGGCCGGGAGAAGACGACGCTGGAAAGCAGTGGTCAAGACCAGCAAGTTTTATGTGTTGTGCCACAAATAAAGTGGCCTGCTGGCTTGTGAACTCTCCACTCCAGCCTGTGCTACATGCTGAAGATATACACTAAACACATAAATACAATCCAGATGATCACTCATCATTTTAAAACTATTATGTCAGTAATTTAAGCACTGACCTTGCCCACCAGCAGATGCATGGACTAAAACTGTCATACCACCCCTTATTCTAGAAAAAACATACCCCATTACAGAGCCATCATCACCAATGGAAGCCTTCATTCTCGTGTATCCATTGCTTTGTCCACACCGACCACACACTGCAGTTTGGACAGTGCAACAGTATTAGTGGGTGTAGAAATGCAATATCTTTTTTAAAGAACATTCTTCACTGATTGAAGAATAATTAGACTGGGGTTATTTTGGTCTATACTGTGATGGATATATATGCAGCTGGAATAATAGCAGCTTAATTCATGAAAACAGGCACATGGAGATGGTTCAAGTGTGTCTTTATTCTGTAATTAGATCCTGAAATCAAATGTCTGGAGTATTAATTCTCCAGTTAGGGGAAATTATAAGAGCACAGGCATACAAAAGATCATGGTATCCTATTATAAATGACAGTGCAAGACATTACAATATATGTCGTTCTGCTCTCATTTAAAAAGTGTCAGAGGTAAACTGACAACTGCCCTGAATCAATGTTTTGGATGTTATGGATTGCATTCCTCATCGTCACCCCAACCTTATAAATGATGTAATATATTTAAATAGTTCAAATACATTACATCATCTGTACATTAAGCCAACATTAATGTATCACTTCTCACACATGGGCTGAAGCCATAGTTAAAAACTCTGAAAATGATGCAGTCAAGAGTTAGCATGCTATTATCTATCTCTCTATCTCCATCTCCCCTCCTATTTTGTCCTTTGTTCTGAGTTGATCCTGAAAGTTGTATCCCATATTTATATGCACATGTAGTCACATAAACACATGCACTTCCATAAATGCATGCACAGATACATCATTCCAGAGAAACCCAACCTCAAGACCTCTGGAAGGTTTTTGATATACACAGCCAAGTAGTAATAAATGTAGTCACAGCGGCAGATCCAGGTCTCCAGTCACTCCCCACATCTCTTTCTGTGCCCAGCTCTCCACACCACCGACTCTTACTTCCTAACCTCCAGCCGAACAAGAAAATTGCAAAGGATTATTTGTCTGATCTTCTTTTCTTATTCTTCTGCTCAGTCATCTTTGGGTTCATTCTCAGTGACCTCTACCCACAATCAGTTTGTGACAAAAACCACTTCATACTTCCAGTGAGTTGTCAGGCTTTTGACACAGTGTGCTGAGATTCAATGTTTTCCAGTCAAAGGTTGAAAAGTTACTGGTCAGTATTCCATGAAAGAGAGAGGTTACACAAAAAAGTTATAAGCAAGTTTCTAAAATGATTCCATGTCAGTTTCTGTAAACTTTTTGCAGACATATTTTGTGGTTGTGCAAACTAAATAAAACCCATTATTCCACCATATAAAATCAATGAATGAAGTACTTGTAGTGAAGGACTGTACTTTAGTTCAGTTTTCATGTACTTTATTTGAGTTTTTCCATTTTAGCAAATTTGATACTATCCATAACAATAGATTTGTAAATGTCATAGGTTTTATTCTATTACCTTCATCTAACATCTTAAGTTACTAATTATTTTGAAGGACCAAAGGCGAGCTCTCCTGTTTTGGAGGTGAATCGATGGCAACATTGCAGAGAGAGGTAGAGGGAGAGGAAGGGTCAAGGTAAGAGGAGGAGGAGGACAAAGAAGAGGAAGAGCATCCAGGGATCCATCCAGGACTGGATCCGTCATGCCAGGTGATACTTCCCCTGCTGCTTAGCCAGGGAGAACATTGCCTGTGATGCGAACAAGATCCTGTGGCCAGACACAGGATGCAGCCAATTTCTTTTCTTTTTTTACAGTAGACCGTAGTCCTATTTTCAATATTTTCCTCCACTGTGTATTCTGTATGTAGAACACTTTATGTACCAAACTGCTTTTCTGAAAGTCAAAGTCAAATTTATTTGTATAGCCCTTAATTAATCGTGGTTACAGTCTTAAAGGGCTTCACAATGTCCAGCCACAACCTGGAAAAAGATAGGAGACACACCCATAACCACAGGCAGACTCATTCATGTACTCTCACTCACACAGACAGACATGACCAGCATCAGTGGACAGGAAATGTGTCTGGCATTCAAATGATACACACACGGCAAGAAATGAATAGATCTTTCTAAGCACCAATTACACAGTGATGTGCTCAAAGGAAAACACTACTATGAATATCTTTATTTATCAACAGCTGTCGTCATTTTCTGTGTTACACTCATTTTCTATCTGTTTTTTATTTTGGGTTTCGAGTTTTGAGAACATGGGGTATAGTTTCAGAAAACATGCATAAACATTTAAGAAAAATGAATGCAAAGAGCCAAACTGACTTGGCAAAATCTTAAGATGCTCTGGTTAGATACAAAGTGTGTAGCTCCAAATCACAAGCTCACATATAAGCACAATGTTCCAGTGCTTATTACTAGACATGCACGTCACTAAATCAACTCAACATGTATTTTCATTTATATTTATATCTCATTACTTCCAATGACAATGCCCAGGTTCTTCACCATTACATAAAATGTTGTTAGAAAGCCTGTAGGGCTGACAACATGGAGCCAATACAGGTGTTAGTGAAAGCTGATGGTTACTGTAAAAGAGTAACAATAGGGGGCATCCTGGTGGCTCAGTGGTCTGGGCCGTGTACCACGTGGCCACGACACAGATCCAGCCTGGGGCCTTTGTCGCACATTGTTCTCCTCTTTCTCCCAATCTTTCCTGTCTCTCTCTACAATCGGCTGTCCAATAAAGGCAAAATTGCCCAGAAATAAAATACATAGTAACAGTATTTTTGGTTACTGTTCAGGGATCTTCCGGGATTACAGTAAATTTCAGTATAGTAACCAAAATATCGGTTGTTTCGGTGTCTTTACAGCAAGGTTGATGTAGAACAGAGAATTGATACAGTAAATTGATTCCATACAATAAGGTACACTCGGTGAATGTGTTTCATCTCTGTTTCCATTTTGGACACAAGCAGGCTACCTTTTGGAGTCTTTCTTTGCATCATGACGCTCTCTCTCTCTCTTACTCACTCTCTCACTCTGTCCCTCTAAATTAGAACCTTTTCACCACAGTATACAGCTGCTATACAGGTGCTCCCACTGGCCCACCCATGGCCTGTGTAAGGCCATGCTCATTAACCCTTGACAATATTATAAAACCACCACTCCCAACATGGGCATGGCAATTAACTCCCTCATTAGATCAAACTCATTAGTAGTGTTAGTACACTGTCCACACACTCAGTAGATATGCATTTCAAATTTAGAGAGGGATGTTTTACCTTATTTAACTCAGTACAATGAGTTAAAAACTGATTGTCCAATGAAGTAGGATCTGTTTATAACAATACTCAGACTTTAAATTATACATTTGTGAAACATTGGAGATATGTATATTCCTGAAGAACACTTCTAAGAGCTTTTTGTTCCCTAGAATAATGTTCTATTGTGGAAGAGTGAGCATGTGAAGAGAAAAAAAGGCTCATTACAGTGTGGGTGGCAGAGTGTCTGTACCTAATTGGGATGTGCTTTAGCTTAGCTGGGAGGCAGATTTCTTCTTTTTTTTTTACAGTCTGCTGTTTTTGATTAAAAAACAATGTGCAATGCTCTGAGTTTAAATATATATATATATATTGCTCTTAAAAGTAATATTAATAGAGAGAGAACCATCCAATTACAAACAGTATTTAACAGTATTTTCAGATTGGACTTAAGTTTGACTGAGCTGGTGGGGTTTTTAACTTTTATTTTACAGTTCAGGTACCAGAGTTGCCCCAGGGAAGAGATCAGTTCTCATTTGATACAGTGGTAGATGTTTTTCATGGGGGTCCTTCAAAGTGCAATGAATTTAAAACTGTGTGACACATGAAGTGTTGGTTTTCCAGTACAATCCTACAGTCTCACATTCCCTCTTTATATGTCTCTTTTGTCTGTAACACGGATGGTTTAACGCTCTGAAGCCTTGCTTGTCAATTGTTACTTCAGCCAGTCTGATGAAACGTTAATATATAATTTCCTGAATAATGGTAATCTACATATCTGAACCTTCTTCTCTGTGGTACCTTGTCAAAAGTGGTAAAAGGAACGGTTTCTGTTTGCTAACACTTTACTATGGCAACTAGCTGTTTTGGGAAGGAAAGATTATTTTTTCTTTCATTTCTTTGCTAGGGCAATTTTACATATGATAGTTTTATGCTGTTTTGCTTTGAAGTTGACAGAAAAGAGGCCCTTGTTTGTTTTGTTTTTTTACATGAAAAGGAAAGTTAAAAAGCTTTCCATTAAAAACTGATTATGATGTGCACACTGACTGTCAGTGTGTTTAATATAGAGACTACTTAATATAACTGAGAGATGGCTGTGCAATATATAGTGTGCTGTCAAGACATACTGTAGTTAATACTATTGCTACAGCCTGTAATTGCCCATGGAACATCAACCATTGATTCAAATTTACTTTCAAAGTCCATGAATTTCTTTCTTGATAGCTTATAATACGGGTTTTTCATAGGCTTGAACTGAATACAGTGTTTTATAAGTATCAGAAATAATTTTAGTATTTTAATCCAAAGCCCGGCCAGGATGAATGAGTTACATATTTTGCTGTAAAATCTCAACTCCAACTAGCAACGGCAACTTCAGTGAGAGCTGTCACAGTAACTGTGACAATAATGATGATGGTAATGATGATGACAATGGTGGTGATGATCATGAATGTTCTTATGATCAGCATTAACATCACAAGGAGTGCAGTAATGAGCAAATAAAAGGGCAACACTTTAACAAATGATAAGTTAAGAATGAATTTAATGAGAATAATAAGTTATTTATATATATTTGTAACTGAGTAGTATTAGTAATGGCATAGTTACAATTTTAGATCTGATTCATAAGTGTAGATTACGACTGCTAGTGCATCATTTGTACATCATTATCTAATATTAATACATGTGATCTACATACATACCTGATCATTAATAAATACTGATTAAAAGCTTCATAAATGAATTATGAATGTTAAATTGTTGCACTGGCCAAAACTCATGATTTGATCATGCATGATAAGTTATGTGTTAGCACATTTGTTAACATCTGTTTAACAGTTGTACAGGTTTATGCAGCCAGTGAAGTTGCAACTGTAGAGTTATGTAGAAACACATTTAAGGGTTTCTTTAAGCCATTGGCATAATTCTTTCAAGTTGTAGCTGTAGCCTAACATGTCATACTTGATATAGCCTCTGAGGCTGATAGGGAAGCATGCAGGCTTCATTTCTGCTTTATAGTGCATTCATGTTTTTCAGCCACCTTACTGGCTGCCGAGCAGTCTATAGGGCTGCAAGGGGGCTTTTTAATGAGTAGAAAAATTGGATTATACATACATACACTAGGAAAATTTAAAGATTACATGCTGAACAGTTTCAACTTTAGATTAAGGGCTTCAAAAATTTGTTTGTCAAACAGATGTTTGACAAATGCAACAAATCATTTATCATACATGAGTAAAACAGTCCAGTGCAACAATTTCATATTCATAGATAATTTATGAAGGATTTTTTGCAGTATTTTTTAATAATAGTTATAAATACTGTATATAAATGACATAATTCACACATCATAAGTAAAGATAACACTAACTTCATGGATTCCTAAAGAAAGGTATGTAGGTTAGATATATACTAGTTTTAGGCAATAGTATTCTTCACTTATGAATCGGATCTAAAATTTAAATTCATTTCATTGCTAATGATGTACTGATCAGGTACAAATATGAAAAAAAAGTAAGATAAGTAAGTAAGAAGATAAGTAACTTATTATTGTTATTTAATTTAGTTATAGTTTCATTTAGTTATGGTTTGTTAAATGAAAGTGTTAAATGAAAGAAATTATTACCAATAGGTAGTGAGAGTAGGGCTTCCTACAGCCTAAATTGGAAATATGATGCTCTTTTACTGTAGGCCAATTATCAATATGCCATTGCCAGAATCATGTTAGAATTGTGAGTCAGGTTCTAACTTGACAGAAAATTTTGTCCCAGTCACCAATAGTTATGTCAAAAAGTGAATAACCCAAATCAATTGAATCATACATTTCCAGTATATTTAAAGAAACTCCATAAATAGGGTGGTGACTGTCATTAGCACTGTCATTTCTCAGCAAGAAGGACCCAAGTTTGATTCCCACTCCTGGCTCTTTCCTTATGGCGTTTGCACGTTTTTTCGTATTCACATTCGTGTCTTCCAGATGCTCCAGTTTTCTCCCACTTTCTAAGAATGTGCGAATCAGGTAGATTGGAGACTCTAAATTGTCTATAGGTAGTATGTGAGTGTGAGTAATTGTCTGTGTATCTGTGTTAGCCCTGTGATCGACTGGCGACTGGCGTCCAGGGTGATTCCCTGCCTTCCACCCAAAGTATGCTGGGATAGGCTCCAGCCTCCCATGACTGAAAGGAGTAAGTGGGTAAAGAAATTAATTAATCTACTCTTTTTTCTACTCTATTTGTTTCACTTCAAAGTCCTCACTCTAGGAAGGATAATGAAAAAGTAGACCTTTCCTCAATAAGCTATTGTCATAACAGATAGGTATAAGTAAGGTCCTATTCATGAAGAAAAGTATTACATTATATTAGTTATACTTGATTGAGTAGATTATTTCATTTACCAGTCATTTCTGGACTAGGTGGGTGATTCTCCCTCTGTAACTGTTTCTCTTACTCCATCTATCTAACTCACTCTTTCAAACACAAAAACACAGAGAGAGAGCAAGAGAGGGAAAGAGAGAGGAATCCGAATTATGAAATGCTTGGCTGGCCTGACACTGAACATCGCTTGGCCACAGAATAGGGTTCAACAGCGTGCCCTTTCTAGTGTTAAATGTAAGGTGACAAAGCTTCACTATATAGTTGCAGCTATTGTAGCACACAGAGACATTATGGCTTTTTCAAGTGTGCAACATGGTTGTTTAGTCATTTAAGGTTTAAATTTGTCCATTGAACCACCAAACAAAATTTTTGAAACCTGTACTTGTGCTTGTAGATTAGTTTTTTTCTGTATTTTTTCAGTGATCTTTTCACCTCTGCGTAAACATAGAAATGGGGTATTGCACTGACAAGCATTAATCATTCAACAATATTTGTTATATTAAACCCATTGTTTTGTTTTCAAAGCTACGGTACAAAATAGACATCAGCAGTATTGAAGTACATGGTGCTCTTCAGAAAAGGAGAGGAAAAATGACAAATAAGGACATTGACATGAGTCACAACATTCCCATCATCAGTTGCCATGGTGAGGAGAGAACACAGCTTTCTGTGCTTCCAAAGCAGCCCATCAGTATGACAGTATAGTGTCCCATTGCATTTGCCAATACAACATTTTCAACCCTTTAGACAAAGATGGCTTTCCAGTGTGTGTCATTGTCTGTGTGCCTGTGTATATGCCAGATTAGGGTACAGGGTGACCTTAGATCAAGTTATATGATATCTAAAATAGATTAACTATGCTAAGATAAATTAAACTACAACAGCAATGAGTGAATATACAACTGCTCCTCTTCTTACTCAATCATTGCCCAAACAAGCATCTCAGAGCATAGCCAGTGCTAAATTAAAAGTGCAATAAGCTATACATAGCGGGTAAAATAAGTATTTAACACATCAACATTTTTCTCAGTAAATATATTTCTAATGGGGCTATTGTAATGAAATTTTCACCAAATGTCAGCAACAACCCATGCAATCCACACATGCA
>OOFE01020612.1:0-26758 GCA_900323365.1 Monocentris japonica | reverse complement strand
ACACACAAGACATACAGACAGACAGACAGACAGACAGACAGACACACACACACACACACACACACACACACACACACATTCACACATACACACAGAGTCACATGCCTGATGTTTTTTGCAGAGCGCGGTGAGGGAAACGGTGCCGTGGATGACTCGGTCGGTTTAGCAGGCTCCTCAGTGTGCCCCGGTGTCTGCACAGATATACCACTATGCAAACAGCAGGCAGGAGGGTCTCCCTCTGATCCTCTGTCTCACACATCCATCCACACACACACTCACACATTTTATATGAAAATCTTTCTTGGCCCACACCACAGAGAAATTCACCATAGTGTACAGTCAGAGACGAGGATACAGGGAGATTTATGATTTAGATGTAGGGAGCTTGGGGATGTGTGTGTGTGTGTGTGTGTGTGTGTGTAAGGGAGTAAATTAGTAGGCAGTGGAATTCATGAGAAAACAGATTGATCACTGTTTATCTTCTGCTTACAGCAAATAAAGTGTGATTCAGTAGCAGTTTGGTATCAGCTCTTCTTCTTTAGCTTTCCTTTCCATTGCATCACTCACCGTGACATCAAGAAAAACGAAGATCGTTTTATTTTCGGAACGTTCTAATGGATTCAGACAACAATGACGTAGCAAGAGTCACCATTACCAGTCATAAGACACACCCTATTTCAAGTATGTGTGGTCGGGATGAGGTTTTTAGTTTAGGCAAGAATTTGGTCTGTCTATGGCTAAAAGAATGTGCCCTTTTGTGTAAGGTAGGACACAATCTCCACCTCTCTAGAAATCAACTCTTTTACTGAGATAAATTGAAGTGAGAAAAGAAAGTGAGTTGAAAGGTGTTAGACAGCATAGCTTGAGATCAGATTTAAAGGGTTTTATTTCAAAAACACCATTTTGGAAATATTTTGTTATGTGAAATTCATCAGTCAATATTTCAAAACACAGACAATTCAGTCTTATTTTGTTCTGCTTTATGCTTCATTTTTATGCTTACAGCTTCAATAGTATCCAGCTTAGTGTTTCATTTCAGCGATCATTTTGTAAGGGAAGGCATCAGTTATTTTCCAATGGTGGATATCTCACTTTGGAATGAGACTAGCAGTAGCAGACTGAGCCACGGGGAAACCACATCTATTCATCTTAATTTAAGCCTCCTTTTTCTCTGTCTTCACAGACTGACTTGAGCCAGAGGTTGTCAGTTTGCAGTAAGCTGTGTTTCGCCATCGGCGGAGCACCCAAGGAGGTGGCTGGAAGTGCCACAGCTTTCTTCCTACAAATCTACCTGCTGGATGTCGCCCAAGTAATGTGTTCGAGGGTGTGGTGGAGAGAGAAAGACAGTATGAGAGCTGGGTGTCTGTCTGTGTGTGTGGCTCCCTGTTTGCCCACCTACTGGCATGCATATGTCCACATGCATGTGTATGTATGAATGCGTGCGTGAGTACTGTGTGAGTGCTTGTGTATGTGTGTGTGTTGTCTATATATGGCTATGCTTGAGTGTGTGTTTGTGTGTTTTTAACCCTAATCTGTCCCTCCTACAGATCAACCCCTTCCAGGCATCCATGGTGCTGTTCATTGGTAAAGCCTGGGGTGCAGTGACTGACCCTGTCGTCGGCTTCTTCATCACCAAGAGCAGATGGACCAAGATCGGCAGACTCATGCCCTGGTGAGCACCCTGTTCACACACCCTGCTCACACACCCTGCTCAAATTCCTGTATTTCTATAGCGTTGCTACTTCCTTTAATTGTACTGCTCCTGACACTCCCTCTGATGTGCTATCCATAATTTGTCCATTGCTGCTGGATAGCAATATATATATAAATAAAATAACAGCAGGCTGCTCAGTGACATTTTATTAAATGCATGTCACAGTTCATTTCACTTTGGGACATTTTTGTGTAAAATATTGCAAATGTGTCATAGAAAAAATAAATCTCATATTTTTCCAATACACATTACACTAGCTTTTGTGTCAAAGCTATTAGAAATCCCTTTTCATCAAGCAGAAAGACTAAAATTGTCATCCGTGTGTGTAAATATGATTGGTTTGATGACTTTATGATTGACTGGATGGGTATAAATGTGAGGTTATGTTGTGATTAAACAACTCTCTATGATTACATGAAGGTATTACTGCAATTCCATTAATCGCCATTTCCAAAGATGATTCTGCAAGTGGTTTTGTGTGTGTGTGTGTGTGTGTGTGTCTCTATATGTGCCTGTGTGTTTTTAAGCTAAGTGCATCATGAACATATTTGCGTGACACTATTCACTTACTGTAATTACGCAGTGAGTACCTAACGGAGAGCCTGCTGTGAGAGTGAGTAGTGCATTATAAGCCATAGATTACACACAAGCTGACAGTGTTGGAGGGGGACCAAGTCCACTGAGGCCAGCCAGCCACGCTCAGTAGCAGACAGATGCTGATGACTGTTGGTAAATCAGCTTTGATTACCACTGGGAAGTTGTGTGTGTGCATGTGTGTGTTGTGTGTGTGTTCTCGCCTGTGTATGTGCATGTTGGGGTGTTTGTATTTAGGTGTGATGAGAATGCAAGACACTCCCTCAATTGGACCCTTTTGGAAAGCCCCCCGTTGCCCATCCGGCAGGAAGTGCTTATCCCCGCCGGCTGTGACATCAGCAGCCAGACAGAAGGTGATCGGTATCTGCGCCCTGAGTTGTTTAGGACAGAGTCATTTGGCCCAAAACACTCCCCTGGGGGCTCTTCTGTTTATTATTTTGTTATTATAGAGACCCAGCATACCGATGGTGAGAAAACAATCTCTCTCCTACAAGACCGTCACTGTTAGAGAAAGCGTATACCTGGTAATATAGTTGATGGTATGTGTGTGGATCTAGATTATACCCACTTGTGTATATACTCGCCTCAACTACCTCTGAATCCACCATTTTAATGGAGAGACCAACTCTCACTTACAAGAACTCCTCCAAATCCCCTCTGCTCCGCTGTCTGTCATCAAATTAACAGAGAGGAGAGAATTGTACTCTCCTCTTATCAACCTGCTCTCCGTTAGTTAGGGTTGTGGAAATTATTGGGTCAGGTGTGTGTGTGTGCCGATAAACTCTGCCTTTGTTACCTCTCTCTGCCTCTCCTCTTTGTGACCACAACCATCTTGCAGAACATTCTGACTGTCCCATTCATTGGCCGGGGGCTTTTCATTGCTCCCATGACCAAACCAGTCAATACTGCAGCACCAGCGTTGTCATCCCCTTTGTTTAACCAAACAATCAGGAGGAGAGTCAGAGGACTAGGCTGGCCTCTATGGGTGGG
Source organism: Monocentris japonica (assembly GCA_900323365.1). NCBI lineage: Eukaryota > Metazoa > Chordata > Actinopteri > Trachichthyiformes > Monocentridae > Monocentris > Monocentris japonica. The sequence continues at coordinate 23,460 of OOFE01020612.1, read as the reverse complement.
CTGGACGATGCTAGAAATGGCCTTTCCCTGCCTTTCTCTACCTCTTTCTCCCTCTTTCTCTCTGTTCCCTCTCTGGTCCTCACTCCCTCCCTGTGCTCAAACACTTTAGTATATGAAAGGGCAAAGTCAGATTTTGTCACAGTCGCCTAAATTCCATCAATCCCTTTTATTACCTGTGAATCCGTTGGTGTAAAATAACTGTACATGTCTTCCAGATTTTGACCAAATAAGTAGTAAGAACGGGATACGATTTTCCTTCCCTGAAGTTGAGATTACTCACATAAGAAATTGCATGATTTGGCCGTTATAGGAAATGAAGAGGGTGGATGATATAGCGGTGTTTACAGAACACTCATTTTGTGGATTTCTCTTCATTCTGAAATGCACAGCTAGTCCCTTTGACCACAATGATATGTACCAGTTGTTTTCTTATGAATTATACATGGCCGACATATCACTCCAAGTCCTGAAAACAGCACAACACAGCAGAATCCGTCTGCTCCACGTTTGCTTGGTTTGCATGTGTGTGTGTGTGTGTGTTTGTGCATATGTGTGGCTGCATCTTCAGTGCTTGGCTATGTAGGTTTGAACTATTGTGGTATTGCCCTGGTCTCCTCTCCCTCCACACAACCCAGGACAGATTCCTATCATACTCACAAACACATTCAACTAGTCCGCTAAGCCTCACAGTAATCTGCTAGAAATATGACCTGAATTTAACACTGTTATGAAAATTACATAACACAACTGCTGTCATCCCCTCTCTGTCAACTGAAAATGGTGGAGATGCTTTCCTCGTTGAAATAGGCCAGGTGGTTAAGTACCGTTGCAAATTCTCTTTTCAAAAAAGAGAAAAAAAGACACCTTCACTGCCGACGTGAAAGCATTATAGAATATTTTTAATTGTTATAAGATCTTTACTTATGAAATAGTTTTTCAAGATAGACTGGAATATGAATTTTAGATCTTAAATCAAAATGTGAGTTGAACCCTTCTATTTGTCTATTGAACTCCATGCCATGTGTCTCATCTGAAGTATTTCTGTTCTGCAGGATGGTGGGTTGCACTCCGTTTGTGGTGGTCTCCTACTTCTATCTCTGGTTTGTTCCTCCCTTCACCAACGGCCGGTTCATCTGGTACCTAGGCTTCTACTGCCTCTACCAAACCCTTATCACTGTAAGTATGAGTGAGAATCAGAATCAGAAGCCTGTTTATTCCCATTAGAAGTGCATTAGATGCTCAAACAGTTTGACTTGTGTCACAACTTGGCTCTTGGGCCATGACAAATATGAGAGACACACCATTTTAACAGCTTAACAAAGTAATTTATTTCACAAAAGTAATTGAATTAAAGGCATACCTAAACATTAACCAGATGTGGAGCATGAGTATCAGTAGAATCAGTAGTGTAAGGTGTGCATGAGAGATGTGACAGGGTGTGAATGTTGTAAGGTGTAACAAAGAACAAAAAGAAACTAAGGCAATGCTGCGGCCCTCACACAACCGACAGGGTGCCTGAAAGAAAACAAAAGGAGAAACATTGTGAGCAGACCAAATCAGAGAGGTAGCATGAGTACCAGGACCTTGCTTTTATAGGCTGGTGCCACCGGGCCCGGGTGTCACCAGGAGGCACTAATCAGCAACCTGACCAATAACACACAGACACTGCTGATCAGCAGCAGAGGTCTTCACACTTGTCATATACATGCTTCTCATGTTGAATGTTACAGCAGATTTTGCAGATTTTACAACATACATAATTGGGCAGGACCTCACATGTACAAGAGGAACAACTGTGCAGCCAGGGACTAAAGCAACAACTGAGGATGTAGTTCACAGCCCACAAATAAATGTAAAGACAAAAACATCACATTACACAGACGCAAAAATGCATTTTCAATATCAAAGTGGAAGTGCTTCTATTCCCATTCATCTCATGCCAGACCTATTTTTTTGTTATTTCTCTAACAAATGACGAAGCGGCTCCAGCGGCTCCTTACAGGATTTACTCTTTGATTTGTAAGATGTGCAGGAGATCAGAGCCCAACGCTCTCAGATACCTCACCTCAAGGGGGAAGTGAAGTATTTATTTAGGTTTCCTTTTGTCACTATGATCTAGACCATTCATCTCTCCCCCTCTGCTCTGGGGCTAACCCATATAAGATGTGCTACAGAGCGTGTAGACCGCTGTACCCACACTATGGTGAGCTGTAATGGCATATCATTCTAACTACTTGATAAGTATATGGTCATTCCTGCCAGGAACCTCTAGCTGGGTAAATGCTGGTTACCACTTTTAGCCTCCCTTCATTGTCTCTGGATATGTGTGTGTATGTGTGTGTGTGAAGCTAGGTGGGAAAGGACAGCTGTTATTGTTCTGAGGGTTGTAGTCGGTAAACAGAGGTTAAAATACACCGATATCTCATCTGTTCATGTAATCAACTGATCGTGGGTTGCCATTAAATTGAATAGTTTTCATGTCCATCCCTATTGGACAGTTAAGCCCTGCTGGGCAGTTTCAATTCTATAAATGGTTGTTTCCAGCAAGGCCCCACAAATGACATGCTGTATAGCACTAGTGCCTAAAGAAAACGACTGGGAGTCTTTCACGGCCGCATTTATTTTCGTCGCGGCTATGGACGCTAGGGTGGCCACAACGCTGACTGAGCTCTGTAAATTACAAAGTGAAGGAAAGCCTGGTTTACTCGCCTATTCTTTTGGAAAGGTGGTGAGGCAGGGGAAAACAGAGCGCTGAGGTTTGCCAACATGGAAACTACAGCGATTGCTATTGACGTACATACATATTTGTATCGACTTTTTCACTGGAACAACAGGATGAAAGGCGTCCAGAGTTGGGAAGGTTGTGTAAAATGTAATTCGTTACAGATCACTGAAGACCTGCTCAAAAGCCAACAATTAAACTTTCTCAGTGCAACCCTTACACTGAATAACAACACTTCTTTGTGACACATTCAGACATTGAAATGATCATTGTGGTGCGTCAGGCAAGGTTTCTTTACTCAGCATAGAGAAGTAATCCTTTCCAACCTCCTGACAGCTCCTGTGACTGCTTGTCGTCTTTGTTGTTTCTTCCAGGCTTATTGATTTTGTTTTGTTTTACCCAAACCATGACTGTCTCCCCGCTTCATTGCAGTGCTTCCACGTGCCTTACTCTGCTCTCACTATGTTCCTGAGCACAGACCAGAAGGAAAGAGACTCAGCCACCGCCTACCGTAGGTCTTTTAGCATGCATGTAGGAGTTATCAGTGACTGCACTATGACATCCTGAATGAAGTTAAAATCTGTGTAATTTCAATATTTTCAAATATATGATTGCCTTTGCAGTATGGGAGCTTCCTTTTTCTCTCTTTATGAGTCACATGCCATATCCACTCATGTTGTTGATACTTACATGTGCTCGTATGATTCCAGGAATGACGATGGAGGTGCTGGGCACGTTGGTGGGCGCTGCCATCCAGGGCCAGATTGTGGCCAGTGCTCACACTCTGAAGCACTGCCCTAATCACAACATGTCTGCCGGTTACCTTGGCAACAGCAGCGGGGCAGAGATTGTCAAGAGCCTGGCGCACTCTCAGGACTTCCTGTCACATGCTGTAAGTGTCACCGTGCCAGCCTGAGTCCAGGTGCCAGCAAAGTAGGCCAGAGAGGTAGTTTGAAAATAACTTCACCTAGCATCAGGGTTCTCACTGCGGTGCTGCGGTGTATACTCAAGGAGGTTCTCTTTGTTTACTTTCACTAAACATCGGAGGTAAAAAAACACGGCCAGTAAGCAGCGAGGCAATGTTGAATGAAAAGGAGGATTGTATGAAATTAAGTTCATATTTACAGACTGTCTAGAAGTCCCAACATCATTGTGGCTTCACGCTTTCTATAACCCATGGAATTGAGGGGAAAGGCCACTGTTTGATATCTGAACCCAACATCCTGAGCCAGCTCCCTCTTATTCTGACCACAAAGGGGGGTTCCTCCCTCACATCAGACCCTTCAAACCCTGGCCCTGCATTGAGGGGCCTATACAAATCTGTATGTCATTAAGCCTATTTATATCTCAGTCAGAACACTTGAAGGCACCCCAGACCCCAATATCAATATGTTGGAAATATTGGTCCTCTACTTCAAGGTGGCTACAGCCTAAGTTAAACTTGGATGCTAAGGAAACATAACACTATGATGCGCATTCATATCCACATTGCAGTTTGCAGAGCTGTGAACAAACATGACTGAGACACCCCGTGAACCTCACTGAATCCATCCTGGGACATTTTGTGTAGATGAAACAAGCCAGAGCCCAGACTGTCCAGTGTTGGATTTGGTTGCACCGCAGCTATTCGGGGTGCAAATGGTGCTTTTCCAAAGGATTTTGGGTGAACTCTATTGGGGCAACCCACTCACCACGCCAAACCCTCTGTAGCCACCCGCTAAATTCCTATGTGGTTGCTGGTGAGGGTGGCACACCGTCTGGGCAAACTCAGTCAGCCCTCGGAAACAGGGAGCGTTTGATGTGAATAAATAATAATGAACCACGGGGCTGTGCCACATGGAAAAATAGCAAACAAGCTCAAGTTGTTTAAGGCAGAGCAGTTCCTGTTAGGGTAAGGCATTAAAACTTTAAGGTTATATTTTAGGATACAGATCAACTTGAGGTTTCTTGTTTATGCTTTTATTTGTACAGTGAAACGTGCATGACGGATTGTGTAGCTGAACTGTGGAAAACAACACAGAAAGTCTCGGGCAATACATCATGCACTGATCAATTCCACATCACAAGGAAGTTTTAAAAGCAAAGAATTGAAGAGTTTTGTTTCAAAGTGAGATTATCCATCATTTGAAATAAAAATAAAAATGACACATACTCTGGCATTTTTCCACAAAATGGATGTAAAGCATTTTGCAGTGAAATATTTCATTTTTTGGGGCATTTGAGGAGATTATAAATTAAAGATTTAGGAAGGGCTCAGAATAGAAGGCGAAGTGCTGCCTGTGTAAGCAGACACGAAGAGACAGATTGATGTAGGCTACATATTTGTTCTTTTCTCTCTTTGCAGAAGGAGGTGTATATGATAGCTGCTGGTGTTATCGGAGGAGTGTTCCTCATCTGCACTGTGGTGATGTTCCTGGGAGTCAAAGAGAGAGATGGTGAGACTTTGTGTGTGTGCGTGTGGCCATGTACGTATTTGTATGTGTGTATATATTTGTGCACATGCATGTGTGTGTATATGTGTGTGTTGCAGTGTGTGTGCACTAACTCTCAATTTCCTCACTGGGTAGCTAACAGAAAACCCTGTATACATCTGCCCCATGCCCCATTTCAAACAGTTTTCTTTTGGGTCTGTAGGATTCACATTCTGGCTGTGGAGGGATGTGCATTTCACACATACTTGAGAATATATCTATATGTATCCATCTAAATATCTTTTCAAAAGGATTGGCCAAAATGTATTTGTAGATATAGATGACATTTACTGGCCACATGTGAAATAGGCCAGAATGTAAGATAAATCAACAACATGTTCTATCGTAATGAAGCTCTATTCTATTCTATTCTATTCTATTCTTTTCCTACACTGAGAGAGTGTCATTGAACTATTGCTTACAGATCTGCCAATATGACTTGGTTCTACATTACGCTGTACATAACAACACTCAATGGAACAATTGAGTGTTGTTATGAGGGACATTGCATCTACTGCAATGCAGGGGCAGTTATAGAATTCCCAGTCTCCTTAGTAAGAGGAATCTATAACCTTGGTCTTACTGTGTGTTATTTGATATGCTGCATAGTCATATTCCTATGCCACATGTAACTGTTTCAGATCCCTACGCCCCAAAGACAGAAAAGCAGATCCCATTCCATAAAGGCTTCATCCTGGTGATGAGACACGGGCCATACCTCACTCTAACCGCTGCATTCCTCTTCATCACTGTCGCCATTCAGGTAAACGCAACTTTATTTATAAAGCACTTCTCAGACATGACACTCACGGCATTACAGTAAATGGAGCCCGTCCAGGATTTGAAATGCGGAAGAATCGTTGACGCTCAATGCTGATTTGATCAATGTAGAAAAGCACTTACTGAAAGCTTAGGGTTTAAAGCATGTTCCAACTCTGTTGATAGTGATGTTAGCACTGCATGTTATCCTGCTGTGTGTATTATGATAAGAAAGTCACTTGTAGGCCTATGCTTCAGTTTTGACACCTCTACTTTTGACTCCTTGCATTATTAAAACGTGTACATCACATCTATTTCTGCACATTTTCACCCTCTCATCTCAGAGGAGGTGTCAGTTGTCATTCATGCGAGCCCAGAGCAGAACACTGTCAGCAGCTTCTCCAGTCGCTTCATTTAGCACTCAGCACAGTGAGCTGTGAAACAGTGACAGTGCTGAATAGACAAGATGGTTCTGAATATCTGAATCATTTTTGATTTCCAGCTGGTACAGAGCAACTTTGTCCTCTTCTGCACTTATGCTGTGGACCTGAGGGATCACTTCCAGAATATTGTGCTGACCATCCTGGTAAATATTGCTTTCATCACTTCATTTTGCAACCACGCAAAGATGTCCGTTTGAGACATCTTTGCAACACATACCATTGCTATGACATGTAAAGCTATAAAGTTACTTGAACATTAAGTCAAGCCATAAGTCAAAATAAAAAAAAAAACATCCTGCCTTCATCCTTCCTGCATCTTCTCTTTGTCAAAGGTTTTCTGTTTTTTCAGGTAATGTTTTTAGTAGGCTGACATGAATCACAGTCAGGCATGACAATTAAATGTACACATGCATGGTTGAATGTGTTTCCCTAGGTGTCTGCAGTAGTAAGCATTCCAATGTGGCAGTGGTTTCTGGAGCGGTTTGGGAAGAAGACGGCAGCGTTTTGTGGCATCACGGTGAGCATACTTGTTTCGTATTTTTTTTGTTTTGTTGAAGGTGCTGCCAGAATAGCTAGGTCAGTGATTTATACTAATGATTATCCAATGATGATTGTGCCATCTTGTGGACAAACATGGAAATAATGTATCGGTCTTGAGCCGTTTTTTCGCAGAAATACACTTGAAAAATGAACCATCTCAGGCTGTATGAGCTGCATATTGTCTGTTTCCCCATCTGTCTATTCAGTGGATCATGCCCTTCACATTGATGTTGGTGTTCATTCCTAATGTGGTGGTGGCCTATGTTGTGGCTGTCTCCTCTGGACTCAGCGTGGCTGCCTCGCTCCTCTTGCCATGGTAAGGCCTGGTTCTCAACACTTCTTTACATTGAACGATACTACACTCTACACTCATACTACAAGTTCCTATCAAAGCTCAACTAAATAATAATAATAATAATAAAAACTTTTTTATTTGTATAGCACCTTTCATACAAAAACATGCAGCGCAAAGTGCTTTACGTTAAAAGTAAAAATTAAAGTGAAAACAAGTAAAAGGAAAGATAGGAAAATAAAAGTCATGTGCAATTTCAAAAATAGAGAAAAAAATAAACTTAAAATTCAGCATTTTGAAACAAAGTGCTTTGCATTAAGAAAGTATACAGTCAAATTTTAAAAGTGTAAAGAGTGCTAATTAAAAGCTTGCTTGAAAAGATATGTTTTAAGCAGTTGTTTAAAAATGCCCACAGAGCCTGCCTCTCTATCCCTTGGTAAGGTTTTCCACAACTTAGGCGCATAGTTCAAGAAAGCTGCATCCCCAATTTTGTTTTGGGAAGGTTATGAGCTATCAGGAAGCCAGCATTAGAGCACCTGAGGAACACGTGCAGAAACATCAAACATAAACAGGGGTTCTGCAATAATACACCAACATGGTTTGAATATTTGAGCTAACTTGCCAGCCACCCTAAACAGCCTCAAAATTGGAAACGTCCCTTGCAAGCCCAAATGGATCAAGAGCTCCTCCTTTTCTTCTGGATGCTCTGGAGCCTATAGGTGTCAATGTGAGTGTGAGTGTCTGTCTATCTGTATTAGTTCTGTGATGGACTGGCCTTCTTCCAATATGTATGCTGGGATAGGCGCCAGCTCCCCTGTGACCTTGAAAAAGATTAAGCGGGTAGAGAAAATGAATGAAACAATTAATATATATGATACTACAATCCACTGCATATCTATCTATCTTTATATACATATGTTCAGTTACTCAAAATGAATTTGACTATTGTTTTCCTCTGGCAGGATGTCGACCTTTGACTTTGGGGTTGGCTCTGTGTCAGTACAGTATTTTGTTTATGTAACAGCAGTCCTGGTATAAATCTGGGACAGTGGCTCTGGTACTCGCTTTAGCAGCCTTTGATTCAATGTAAAACGGCATTAGTCAAACCACAATAGTGCACTAACATACTGTTAGTGGTGGCTCAGTGCCCAGCGGGCCCCGTGTCCAGTGCCTAACACCCGACCATTCACCCCCGTCACGTTAACGGTCATGCTTTTGATGTCGTTGTTATGAATGAGAGACGGCTTCTACTATAAACCCTCTACACAATCAGAGAGCTATTACAACACCAAGGGCAAGGCAGTCTCATCCTCTTGCTGCTCTCCTGTTATTCAGTCGTTTTCATGGTTGACTCCCCCTGCACTCCTCTGCTGTCCCCTCCACCAAAACCCAAATTACAGGAGTCTCCAGAGGGGGCATGTTTATTTTGGAAGGGACGATTGTTTATCCTTACTGTGGCCAGCGGCTGGCGGAACAGCCTGCTAGCTCATCATCTAATCATGTTATTAGTTCGGTAATTTCAGCCCACCATTTTATCAAAGCACTATAAGTAGACCTCACATCATCAGCTGGTGCCATCTTGACTGGTTGTGTAAGATGATTAAAATGAGAGCGTGAGGGAGGTCTTAGGCACACATCAGCTTACCCTTACCAAATCTTACTGAGTGACGCTGATCATTAAAGACAAAGCTGGCACACGCACACACACACACACACACACACACACACACACACACAAGCCCCTTGAAAAAACAAAGATTAGTGTCCAAAAGCTCCTTTATTCAGTGTATTCTCTCTCACTCTTTGCATGTACGCGCATGCAATTCAGGTCCATGCTGCCAGATGTGGTGGATGACTTCAGGCTGGCCAACCCTTACTCTAAAGGCCACGAGGCCATCTTCTACTCATTCTATGTGTTCTTCACCAAGTTCGCCGCTGGCATCTCCTTGGGAGTGTCCACCCTCTGCCTGGAGTAAGCCTGCACCACCATCGCTCACACAATTTATTTACACACAGTGTGATGTACTGTACATGCACTCATTAGTCAGTGTCATGATGTCCTGCAACAATGCATTACCACAGACCTGATGTATAATTCATCATGGTAATGGTGTCAAGTATCTCCATTCGCAACATGTAAGATTTGTTAAGCCAGGCTTGATGTTGATTTCCTGTAACCTGAGTGTAAATGGGATGTCTGCATGTTTGTGTGTGTGTGTGTGTGTGTGTATAGGTTTGCAGGGTATGACACAGGCGCCTGCAAACAGCCGGCTCCCGTAGCCTACACTCTGAAGCTGCTGATTGGCGCTGCCCCAGTGGCCTTCATTATCACAGGGTTAATGGTCCTACTCCTCTATCCCATCAGTGAAGACATACGGCTCAGGAATAAACTGTGCCTGGAGGAGCTACGGTGAGTAACTCTCAAAAAAAAACTTTAACCATTAAAGTAATAATCTGTGACCTTTTCACATAAATAAATGCCCGTTTTGGTAGACTGTATCGCTGATTGTTATTGCTGATAATACAATGGTGATTCAATCTATACCCAGTTCATGAAAGCTTTTACATTTGCTGTTCTAAATGCCTGGTGTCAGGTAGGTCTTTCCCATGAAAAATCCTCTGGTGCACAGGAAGTGATGCGTTTTACATTTCCGGAAGCAGCAGTTTGGAATTTTGCTTGCAATAAACAGAAGAACTGGGTAGTTAGCATGAGCAGCGATAGCCACCATGGCTGAACTGACAAAGAAAAGAGCGCCACCTACAGAAACTTCATCAAGACACGTCTCAGTACTGGGACCAGTCTCAACTCGGTTTTCCAGTCCAGCTATGAGCGCGTTCACATAAAAGTGGCAGGTTTGGTAACAAATAGCCAATCACATGAAACATGGACTGATTCAGAGCGGCCAATTTAACATAATTGATTTAGTGATTCCTGTGGAGAAATTTAGGTCATTGCAGCAAAATGATTCAGCAGGGAAAATGAAATGGAATACAAACACACCTATAGAATACACAAATAAGAAATAAAAATAATAATAATAAAGCAATAAAAGCAATAAACTAGACTATGAACAATTGTGGGGTTATGGAAACATATGCAGCTGATAATTTCAACACGTTCAGTAGACTGCAGAAGTGTAAAGTATGGAAAAGAAATGGATTACTAACATTTGTTTTTCTCTCAAGAAGAACAAATTATGATGATGAGTAAATATGAGCAATACCTGAAAATGTTCCTCACGCTGCCCGCCACTAAGGCCCAGTGGGGATATTTATCTATATTTCATTCATACAGTACAATCTATTGCACATCACTCTCGGGAATCCTAATAACTTTCAGCGCACTTATATGCAACAGTAAATTCCATTCATTATTGATAACGCTACAAACATTGATTATATCTGTAATATAATAAATCCTTGTGTCCTGTCGGCCTCTGAACACCCTCGCCCTGCCAAGAGCCCTTCTTACTATCTGTTAATTCAGCAGGCCGATCCCTCTGTGCACTTATTTTTTCATTTGATTGCAATGTATTTATTCATATCTGGTTTTGTTATTTCAATTTTTGCAGTAAAGGTTATTAAAAAAAAAAAAACTGTCCACGCTATCTTCTAGGAGTGATGATGCCATTTTTCCAGAGTTGATTGATGAGGAGGATTTTTATCCATTTTGATCCGATGTCCTTAACATAACCTGCTGGTTAACCGTGCAGCGTACGTTACCATGGTGATCTACCCTGCTGTAAAACGAGCCACCTTCGTGAGACTGAAAATCCAGGGTTAAATCTAAATTTAGTTTGCTCACCCATTAATCTTGCTGCGCGACACAGACAGGCCACTGGCCACACCGTTTGAATGCCAAATGATCTCGGGGAAGAGCAGCGCAAAAACACTACGACCACACTTATCACCAAAAATGTCTCCAAAATAAAACAAAAAAACAGGATACTACTTGAAAGTTAAACCTTTTAAATATTTGAGGCATGTAGCTTGAGATCAGTTACTTACCGTACGTTCAATTTCTGAGCAGTTTCAAGCCAGCATGGTCAGCCACCCCTTTGGCCTGCTGATGTTGAGATCAGTGGTGAGGTTCTGGGAGCTGGTTTGCTGTATAAGATTGTGTGTACCAGTAAGCATGCTAGAGGTTTAATATACTATTGATGTATGTTATCTCCCCACAGGAAACAAGGCATCAGTTCCAAAACAATGGAGGACTTGAGTAACGTGTGACCTGGACCTTGAATGGAGTGATTTGACAAAGCCACATATTCCAGTACTGAACTGGAATGGTCTCCATTAGTGTATATTACACTGAGAAATAATTAACAAACAAATTTTGTTTCAATGTAAAAAATGTTGTCTGTGTTTTCACATGAAAATGTAATGTATAGCCTTGAATATATAAATACGATTAATTTATATAAATGAATGTATATTCATCATTATTTGCTGTGTTTAGCGCTACAATGCTGGTATTTATTAATGGTAACTTACTACAATGGGTTGATGATATGAACTCAATAAATGCTATAGAGGTTGGTTGGTAGAATGGCTGAATGTGTGTATTGTCCGTTGCTAGAGAGATGGTGACAAAACGAAAATCACTGTTTATGGTAACAGCCAGGGGAGTGCAGTCTAGTACGCACTAATTTTCCAAGTTGAATTTTCCAACTGCTAACACTGTATTTTCTTTTTCACAAGAGACTCCTTCACACTTTTATTTGATGTTCAAAACAGCTGCTAACATGAACAATGTACAACAGGAAAGTTTCTCTTGAGTCTTGCCCCCTTTAGAGGTAGGCTGTGTTACAGCGCCTAAACATTACACTGCAGAGTAACAACTCTTTCAACATTTTAGAGGGTAGCACACGGGTAAAATAAACAAATATGATTAACATTTGAGTTGCACACTATCAGTACTAATCCAGCAACTGTTATAGGTACAAATGGAATTAAATACACCTTAATTCTAGAAGTGTAGGGGTTTCTGTTGTGCTTAGAGAACACCTCAGCTCAAAAACAGGTCCATTTTGCTGCAGTGATTTCAAACATAAGCAAGCATTTATGTGTTCAGCTGTTACTAATGTCAGTGCTTATATCAGGAAGTTGGACAATCAGTTTGAAAATATAAACATTTCTTCTAAATATACTTAAAGCCAGTAGTGGAGCACCATGGCACGACCAGTGGTGCTATGATCCAATTCCAGTTTGGGCCTTAAAAACTGCACTACATTTTTAAAAGTAACTTTAAATAAAAAAAAATAACTTTATAGATAAGTACAATGCATGGCCAAGGATACAGGGCTCATTGCTCAAATTTCTTTTAATGTTATGTAAGCTGTCATATCAATGCAGCTTCATGTCGACATTACATGTGCCAAGGCAGCCCTTTTCAACAGCTTTCCAGTACAAAAATAAAGTTGATAGAATTAAAGAAGCCTGTGTTCATAGCAGCTCTGCTTTGGCTATCCAGATCAGTGAGTCTCTACATGTCCAGATGCTACATTTGCTCTGTAATGTAATTGGGAAATGAAAGACTACATGAGTCCACATGTTGAGGTGTGTGTTAGGGTGCTATGTGGAGGGCTCCATGGTTGTGTTGGGGCTTGTGGGTGTGTTGGGGCTGTGGCTGATGCCTGGACTGGGCGGACAAGAGCCCTCTGGACTTCCAGGGGTCCGCAGGATTGTTTTCCTTTTCCCGTTCCGTACTGTGAGTTCTTCTTTGGGCTTGAACGTCAGAGGCACAAAGCCATCTGCATCTGCCACCAGCACAATCCACAACGGACCTGGAAAGACAGAAAGACTGTTGGCTCAACTTAATCTTTAATATATCTGAGCTCTGTTGAGTCCGGGAACAAATTATGAGATCAATTATAAATCACTAAAATGTATTGTAGGATCAAAATCATAAGCTCATCCATTAAAGTAGTTATTGCTATGAGCTTCATAAGAAGACCTTCAAGTCTATAGAACAAATATACAATATATAAATGTACTCAATAAGTTTGTGACTGGCATCATTTGGTGTTGTGCGTATCAGTATTTCAATGTGTGGCACATCAACAACAAAACACTATGCACACGAGAAGTGTAGCAAGCTGCTTTGGTTAAAACCTTGTAATCTCACCTAGGCTTTTAATCACTTCCAATTATAGCAGCAGAGCAGCAATGCTACATGCTAAAATATGTTGTCTAAAATTGCACAATAAGAGGTTCTTAAACATTTCTGTGGGTAGTTTGAAAGTGTAGAAAAGCTAGATATGAGAGAATTCAGTCCTTAATGTAAACAACTTGTAGCTGATTATGCTGATCTGATGACTTCCAGGTGACCTCAGAGGGAAAACCTCAACACATGCCTGCTGAAAATACACAGGGAGACTTTCCTGAGAAACTTGCCAGGAGTTTCCTCGAAGTGGCTTCCATTTATATCCATTTATCCGTGTGCTCTGTGTCATATTATGGTTAAGCTTAAGGACCATTGCACACAAGGGTTTGAGGAGGCAGCTTACGTATTGCTTCTTAAAGAAGACAAAGCTATTCTAGGGGTTACGTGACACACTGACAGCGACACAGCCTTGAAAATGATTGATAGCAACTCTAGTATTGTATGTCATCATTACTAGTATATTATTGGTCTGGTCAGAACAAAGCCAATAAAACAATCAGATGTCCTTGACCTCAATATAGAGTTTCAGGAACCATGAGGTCAGTGCTCAGCCCAGGCTGGTCTGATTCACACGTCAAAGCAGTGGAACAGATAGGAACCATGACAGAAGTAAATTTCCTTGCCATTCTGAACTGCTGTGTACATTGTAAAACACAAAGACTTGACTAAAACGTGGTGGGCCACACGTACCATACATCATCTCCACAATGGTGAGGCTGAAGAGGTCCTGCAGGGCACGCAGACACAGCTTCCCATCACACAGCAGCACCGGCCTCCGCTCATCAATGAACACGTTCTCTGACAACTGCTTCTGCACATGGACAAAGAAAGAGAGAAGATGTCACGATCAGGGACATGCACACATGATTTGTTCTCAATAACATTTAATGACTGTCATCCATTTGGCTGAGAGAGATTGAATGTTCAGCCAAAGAAGTCAAGGTTGGCAGCAGTATTCATCAGTTTAACATCTTAATCAGACACCTGCTGACTATGCACTTCATACTCAATGCATGTTTGCCTATGGATGCTTTACAGAGCCTATGTCACACATTAGCCAATTCCATTAAGTGAGGCCTTTCTGCTGTGTAATCCTAAAGTGAAAGTTGTAGCCTTTAAGATTAAGTTGTTTAAGCCCCTGATGCTAAAGCTGGTAATGACTGAGACTGTAGAGAGAAAGGAATCTCCTTAGTAACTACACTTGGGCTATTATTATCATCCCCACACAGTTTATCATATAGAATGTATTTACTCTTAATCTACAGTAGACACAGGGCAAATGTCTTGAGTATTGCCATACCTGACATGTGACATTGACATAGGGGGGTTCACAGGCATTGGGGTAGACGCTCAGGGCCTTCTTTCCATTCTGGGTACAATCTCTGATTTCTGTCAGGCACCGCTGTACGTCTGCAAAGCGTGTAAAAAGTCTCTCCATGTTCTGAACCATCTGCTCCAGTGCGTGTTCCTTGGTGGGGCCAGAGGTCTTGTCAGGCATAGGCAGCGTGGGATGTGTGTGGAGCTTGTCTGACGGCTCGAAGCGAGGGGAACTGGCCCGGCTGGAATCTCGGCTGGCCTGGCCGGCCACCGCCAGGCTAGCTATGCGGTTGACGTGGTCCATGTCAAAATTCTCTACAGTGATGGAGGAGGCACTTGAGGTGGCTCTGTCTGATGCACGATCGGAGAAGTCCACAGAGCTGCTGACAGGGCTGGACTCGCCACTCCTCACCTCCTCCACCAGCCTGCTTCTGCTGCCTGAGGAACGAACTACTCCTCCTCCAGGCAGCACCAAGTCCTTTATCCCCACACGCTCCCTGTCATCCTTAGGCAGGTGCTCTGAGTACCTCCTAATCCCTGCATGGAAATTAGAAGTGGATTCAGGGTTGTAGGCAGCGGAGGATGCCGTGATGGGGGTTGCTCCATCGCACATCAGGTCTTTGGCTATGAGCCGGAGAATATATTTTTCTGTGTTGGAAGATGGGAGGAAGGCAGGGTCGTTGGACTTCTGCCTGCCCACCATCACCAGCAGCATCTTGTCACTGAGGAAGCAGATCCCTTTGGGCCTCTCGTTCTTCTGCAAAGAGATCTGCTGGATGTTCGGCATGGCTGAGGATGTGATGCAGTACACCAGCACCATGTTAGAGGTGTTGGATGCCACAGCAACTGTGGAACCCTGCGGATCAAAGGCCACAATGTCCGGGACCAGAATCCCTGGGATACTGACTTTGCGGGTGGTGGTGACCTTCCGCTCGTAGGTGACCAGGATGAGGTGAGAGAAGTCCTGGCCAGAACCTGTCATGGTGTCCCGTCGGCGCAGGTGGATGAGGGGGCTGGGGTCAGAGCGACGGTGTTTGGCCAGGAGGTGGGTAAGATCTATGGGGCCTGAGCTGGAGATATAGGGTCTGTCAGATTCAAACGACCTCCTTCTAGAGTCCGAAAGGCTGTCTTCATCTGACATAACTACACGCGTGCCCTGTCCATGCATGGACTCTGCCTCTGTTGACAAGTCAAAGGCTATGCCTGCATTTAGCCCGCAGATTTTATCCAGAGGCAGCTCTGTAGCCACAGCTACCTGCACCTCTCCTGTGGCCTCGATGGCACAGATGTAGCCTCCCACATCAAAGATGGGACAGAAAGAACAGGCGACCAGACTCTTCTGGATGTCATTCCAGATGTAAGAGTGAAGAGCGCTACCTATAGCCACCACCAGGCGTGTGCCGTCTTTAGTCCAGCAGGCACAGTGGATGAGTCCACTACCTCTAATGTCTGCTTTGACTCTCCTGTTATCCACCCTAACAGAGAACAACACGGAGGTGTCCCTCTTTGTCAGTACCGCCAGGACATCCATTCTAGGGTGCCAGACACAGCCTTGGGAGAGTAAGGGGAAAGGCTCGCTCATCTCACAGGTCTGCGTGCATAGCAGCTTGTTCTGCTCTAGGGCACTTAGCTGCAGCTGCCAGACGGTGATGTGTTTCTTGTGCTGAACAGCCAGCAAGGCAGGGGACCCAGAGCAGCATAGTGGGCCCCAGAAGAGCCCCAAGACATGCTCGAACTGCCCGATGACATTGGTGTCCCGAAACTTCACCTCACCATTCACAAAGTAGAAAGATGTTAGGCAGACCTGCTTGCCGTCTGTCCATGCTATCCCGTGTACAGGGTGGATGGCTTGGTGTAGAGTGTTGAGGCCTGTCTTTGGCAGCTTTGCCTTGCCAAGGTCCATCCTGGCGGGTATGAAGTGGCTTTCTCAAAAAGAAAGGAAATAATCTCACTCATGAAGTTAACATCGACGACAGAGACGGTATCCGATCTGAAATGGGTCTTGTGCACAAGACTAGCTATTACTACCTATGCAGACTAAGAATAGGAAAAGCCTCTCCTGTGTCTCCTTCCAAGTACATGCCTTAATCCCTTCTGCCTGAGCTGAGGCAATGGTGAGTAGGGCTTATAGCTGCTTACGCTTGAATGACCTCAGTAACACATATCCTGCTATACTCAGGGCATTACTAAGTGTAGGTATGTCTCATCCCATTATTGACACTTTAAGATAAGGTGAAACTTAAATGATCCCTGTGGAGATAGTGGGTTGTTTCAGTAGCAAATACAGACATGAATAGGATACAGCAAAGAAAATAGAATATAAATAGGAATATAGCCAGTGAGGATTATGTAACATACACAACTAACAAGAAAGGTTTGAGAAAAAGTATGGATGAGAGTATGTACAATAGAACTTACTGAGACAAAGAAAACATGAATGCAGAATATATACTTATATATGGGAAGGATATGAGAATGTAAAGAAACCAATATGTGAATTTACAACATAACGTTATAAACAAGATGTACAAACGTCGGCGTCGTGTTTCCGTTAACAGGTCTACTGAAGGCAATTATAATCACTCAAAAGTACCAAGAAAGACAAATGAAGCCGACAAAAATTCAACTTGGTAACGTTATTATATTTTCAGTTATAAAATGTTGACAGGTTAGGATTAGCCAGCAGTATCACGCCGAGACATAGCGTTAATAGTTTGCTTGCAGAAATTTCAGCATCATTCGCCTTTGTATAATAATCAGATCACGGGATACACCAACATGTAACATACCTTATAAATAGTACAACATGTCACATGGAGTCCAGGTAAAGTACCAAGAGAAATTCCCCACTTTTGATTCACGTTTTCCCGGTTGCAACAGCCATTCAATTTGACCCGGAAGCAAAATCAAAGAAAACCTCGGCGCATGATGGGATTTGTGGTTGAATTCGAATCGTCGTTGTTTTACGTTGCCCACCCGACGGCGCTGTCTGCTCGTGTATTTCATTTATTCCGTAGAGAATCGGACTATTAAAACGAGCTTGAATTTTAACATGTTGAAGCACGCCTACGATATTGAAGACTGAAAAAAATGCAATTCGTACAACGCGTTGCTTGAAGTATCCAATATTACCATGAGAACCACCAAATAACTGTCAAAGCTCAAGACGACGTAGGTGGGGTAGTTGTGCATCTCGAGGCTGAAGTCCGCACTGTTGAAAAGAAAATATCTGGGCAGACACTGGGTACGGACTACGGTGGTGGTCGGTCAATGCATGGTTCCGCCGCTATAGCTCGTTCAATAGGCGCAAACCAGGTAACTGTGTTTAAAACAGCTTTTTTAGGCTGTATATGTTTTAGAGGTCACCTTTGAAATAGTTCAGTAATGGGCGTGGAAGTCGAAACAATATCTCCCGGCGATGGTAAGTTGATTGCTTCACTTGTGTGCTGTGATGTGGGGGTCGGTTGCTCCCCGGCATGCCAACCAAACATTAGCGTTAGTACATAACGTTAAGGGAGCAGTATATGAAATAAAACGAAATAACTCGTTGGCGTTACATAGCATCAAATAGTAACGTTTAGGATGTGGTGAGGGGGTCGCGAAAGCTACAATCTTGGTGCTGATATTCATCCTCCCATTCACACCTGCATGGTATCTTTCTAGAATTCTCCACGCTTATCGTTCCCGGGCTCCTTGATTTGACCTATGCATGCAATTTATGCTTTATAAAATTGAGAATAATCTAAGGAAATTGAGATTTTACAGACAGTGTAAGTATGGCCAAGTAGACCTAGAAGGCTGACTAATTTCTATCTCTCTCATTGACACACACACACACACACACACACACACACACACACTCTAAAGTTTCATTGTGAGGCTATAGAGACTACAGAGTAGGCCAATAGACACAAAACTGACTTCTACATGTCTACACACTAAAAAAACACCCGGCCAGACGTAATCCAGCCATTGTTAATCTATGAGTTTAGTGTGACAGTGTCTGAAATGTACAAACACATATTAATGTTTTTTCTCTTTCTTCTTAACAGGACGAACATTTCCAAAGAAGGGCCAGACATGTGTTGTCCATTACATAGGTAACTCACTTTTGCAGATAGCTTGCCTGTCTGCGTGTTGATAGAGGAAATTTGTCCCTGTTTTTTTTTTCTTTACAATATTAAACAATATCTGGAATACAACAAAGCTCAGTATTCATCCAAGCTGCTACAGTCTACACACATACAGGCATGTACACACCAGCATTTCCCATATGGATTAAAAGATGGGCTGAGCTGCCACTCCACCTAGAAGAATTTCATTTGCTTTGGTTTGATTCAAGGTTCAAGGTTCAAGGAACTTTATTGTCATACCAGCACACATTTACACATGAGTTGGTACGAAATTTGCACTCAGGACCCGGTTATAAGCCACAATAAATATTTATAAAATAGTATAGAAGCACTTAAAAAAAAGAAGCTAGCAAAAATGTAAACATCTAACTAAGCATGATAAAACAAGCCATCCGAATTTAGCTTCGCTAAATACAAGTGCAGAAATGCAGTGTGAGGTAGTCCAGTTGGCCAAGTGGCCTATATTGCATGTCACATGTTGTAAATGCTGTTTCAGAGGCTTTTGCAACCTGCCAAGCAAAAACTCTTAGGAGAAACTATCGCACACACATGCACGTACAGACAGACACACTTACTTCTTTTGCTTGGTTATCATGTCTGATTGTCCAATTTTAGAGGTGGAGTGGTAAAAAGCAGAGCCATTTGGGAAATGAATCTGGGTTATTCTGTGCCCCGGGGTTTGGAGTCCAGACAACTAGGTCAGACAGAAAGTAAACAAAACCTAGGTTGCCATCAGTCTGTCTGAGCATCACAGGATTTATTACATGGTTATAAGTAGTTATATTGCATGCGCCTTGGCAATGCTTCTGTAGTGGATATTTCTGATTTAAGAGTATGTGTATGCACACATGTACCTTGGTCAAATGCCAATCCTTGCCAGCCTTGCTTGATATTTATGTAGTCTTCACCTCCTTATATGAAGTTTGTATGGTTGTTCACTGTTGAGCCGTGAAAATGAAGATGTTGGTTGCTCGGCTACACTGAGTCACTCATAATATTCAGTTTCATGGATGCATGGTTTGCAGCTCTGATTGACTGACATGTGGATGAAAGACATAGAAAGACAGACACAGGCCAATCTGCTTTTCTGGATAACAGATGTTATGATGTCCAACTTTTTTGGGACCAGTCAAAGAGATAATCTGATTTCCCCTCTGGCCTGATTCCCTGCAGAGATAATCTACTGCAATTGCAAATTATGTTATTTCTGCATGTGAAACTGGTCCGTTGACATAAAGCCCAGTGTCCAGCATTTGGTCATAAGGGTTAGGCCAGTAGTCCAACCCTTAGATGCTGTTGGGACACTACAGATTCACAGAGAGGCTGGGAAATTAATACCCACCACAAGCCAAATTTCTCCTCTTCCTGGCAGGTAACTAGCCATTGTCTGGTCGCTCTTTTCTACTCTAACTACCATACGTGGCTGGTAAAATAGTGAAAACAGTTAGAATCCATCAGCACCCCCTCCCCACTCCTCAACCCCAAACCCACTCTAGGATTTCACCTCTTTTGGACCCACTTCTCCCTGTTTTTCTGCTTCTGATTTCTTGTCCTGATCACATCATTTCCTGCTATTTTCTGTTGTCCTGATCACATCCCAGTGAGTGGCGTGGCTATGGTTGCGGTGTCCCAGGCATAGTCTCCTGTAACACCAGGCTTTGCTAGAGCCTGGGAAATGGCCTGTGTGGTTGTTTATGGGGAAGCCGATACTTTTAGCGGGACAGAGCTAATGCCGACAGAAAGAGCCTGAAACTGTCATCTCAGTTTCACTCAAGAGCCTCTCCATCTCTCCTTTTGCTTCTTCCTCTTGACTCGTAGCTTTTCCCTACAAGTTCTTAGGCTCTTTGTGGTGGCAGTACTTGAAGTGTATAGTCACCACTGGCATACAGACTCTTTTCTTCCAACTTTGGAATCTTTCCAATTTTAGTTAATCTGCTTTAGTTAGTAGAAACAGCCAGTGTTGGTTAGTTGCCTAGGAACCTGTATGAAAGCTGAAGAACTATAAATGTAACACCTATAGTTCAGGTCTATATGCCATTGTAAACATTGAGGCTAATCCATTTTTTTGTTGAAATCAAAAGCACAGGAGACAAGACAAGATTAGGACAAGATCCGGTAATGAGATAGGACTGGCAACGCAGGTTAGCTGTACAGTAGAGTGCACCCTCCTCAGTATTAGTTTTCCAGATAGCAGAGGGAAGATGAGCAGTAAGGGGATAGAACCCATGCTGTTCCCAGCATGTTACAGACTAACATTAACATCACACCCACACAACACCCTACCCTTTTTGGTTTTCAAAAAGGGTAGGTGGTGGTGACCTTGGAGATGTAGAGCCCTCCTAGGCTCTGGTAAGACAGTGTTGCATCCGCTGTGGATGCCCAAATTAGCCCAGAGGTCAGCACCAGGGGAGGTCCCTGGCGTTCCCAAACTGGCAGGACAAATCAATTAGAGAAGCTGTCCCCCTCTCTCGCACATTCTCTCCTTGTCTGTCACGCCTGACTGTGAGTCTATTAATAGAGCAGCAGCAGTTAGCTAGCAAAGGGCTCGTTCCCCAGTCCTGTCAGCAGCATATCTCTTAACAATGCTACCAATGTTAAGAAGACAAGCATCCAGGTGTTGGAAGAAGCTGTTTCAACAAAGATCCAGGTCAAGTTGGGTTATCATTTTACGATTGGATTATTGAGCATACTAGCTGAGCATCTCTTTACCAGCCGTACTATGCTTTCACACAGTCACAAACATATATACTGGGAGACTGCCCAGTACAATTACAGTTTTGTATTGCTAGCAAATGAGCAGCTTGAAAAGCTCAGGGTTAATTGCTTTGCTCAAGGGCACATAAACAGTGTTGGCTGTCTAAGAGGACAGCGCTACATGTTGACTTCCCCTGTCCAGATCTTCTCAGCCAGGTTAGGAATCGAGCTTGTGATCTTGTGATCCTTCAGATCACACTATTGCTGAAAGAAGAAAGATAAAAGTAAACAGATGCTATATCAGCCAATATCAAGAAAACTAGGCCTCATGAGTTTTCATGATTGATTGAGCCTGACTCTGGGCTATGACAACTGAAAGCATTCTCCAGTGACATGATGCACAAGCATCGTAAGCAACAGGCTCACTGGCATTCTGCTGATGTAATATCATGTCTAAAAGGGGATGCCACTCCTTACCATGTTTGAGCTCCTCTCTTCACCATGAAACGTGATGAAGTGGAAACCTAATGGCACTTGCTCAGAGCGTCACACAGAAATAGACTGAAACACAGGGCTGTAATTTAGGAGATGGCAAACTCTCTCCATTCAGGGGAGAATGATGTGATTGAATGCTGTGGGAAGTATCATTCAATCACAAGTATTATCTAGCACAGCATTTGTGTCAGCCTTAGGACTGCCAGAGGGGGTGGTCCTAACCACTAAATTATCTATGAACACTCAAGTATTACATTTTTCAAGTAATGCATTTCAGTCTGGCTGGTTGATATATGGAGATGACAGTAATTGTTTAAACCAGAATCTTGTTTGAATCTTTTCTGCCCTGCTTTGATGTGTTACTCTGCAAAGTTGTGGCCTCCAGGTGTCCTGGTCTTTCAGAATGCATGAGTGTGCAGTAGCAGAAGAAGTGGAAATCCTTGTTATCTTGATCAGTGGCACAACTTGATTTTGGATTTCATTTTGTCTTGACTTGAGCCATCCCACATAAGCATACACTTAATGGTTGCCTTCTGAAGGGCACACCTACCTACTAACATGCACAGACACAGAAGCGAATAGCATGTTGATAAACAGTGAGTTGTCTGGTGACCAATTCTTTGACAGGCCATTCACAGCCTGTATTTTGAAGTCCTCCTTCAGTACCCTGCAATGAAGCTGAGACAGGAAAGTGGGGGGGAAATGTGACACACAGGACAAGGATGATTTTCTAGGCAACCCCAGCGGTCTCCATATCTGGTTCACAATAGTAAATTCACACTTAGTAACCTCTGTAGGCTGATGAGCGTCATTCACAGGCTCAGACACATCCACACACTGGCAACATATCTGTGCTGTTCATTGCCTTTTTATGATATTATGATGAAAATACTAATTACATGTCTCATCCACTCCCAGTTTGTTATGCTTGATAATTGAATGTAGCATGAACAAGTTTGTTTTTTTCTTTCATGAAATGCGGAAACACGTATATAAGTATGCCATAGACAGATTGCTTTACATGTACTATCTCATTTCAGGAGGAGGCTGTTGGGCTGGCAGCCGTCCTAGACAGGGGCTGAGACGGGATACAGTAAACAGAGTAAAAATAACCCCACCCCTGTGCACCATGGCTTTTTACAGATCCAGCCAGGCACTACTAAGCTAAAGGCTCTCACGCTACTTAAGAGAGAGTCTGGGAGTGGGCCTCAGGAAGGGAAGGGCCCTGTAATAGTTTCACTTCGAGACCCCACCCCTGCTTAGCCGCCAAAAGAATGATAACAGTTGTCTGGGTTGGTCACTGGTTTGTTGACTATTCTTTGCTTCCCTGTAAGGCATAGTCTAGCCAGAGAGAACTACACTCACCGGCCACTTTATTAGGTACCCCTGTTCAATTGCTTGTTAACACAAATAGCTCATCAGCCAATC
>OOFE01020611.1:0-17310 GCA_900323365.1 Monocentris japonica | reverse complement strand
CTCTGCCCTGCGATTGGTGGTTGAACTTGAAACTACTGCTTTTGCCTAATTCAAGATGGCAGCACCCGGTGCGGATCTTAATGAAATCTTGCGTGCTACAATGGTAGATATGTTGGCTGTAGCTGAACAGATGGAGGCAAATGCATATCGTCGCATTACATATCACAGCCGTATGGAGGCCACCTTACTTGGAACTCGCACTCCTCTTGATTTTAGATGACCATGCATCAGATTGTAACGTACCCCGTGTTGGGATGACTTCGGTGGACATCACTGACGATAGCATCCAACTCGTCGTCGCAAATGGAGGAATACACATCTGAAACTCTGTGATGAACATGAGTAAACCTGGCTTGCCCTTTATGATAGCTGATGTTGCACATCGGCTGCCAGTGACATGGTTATCTTGCTGGTCACCGGCTGTGATATGTAACGTTACGCTACCAGCAAAATGGTTATCCAACTTAACCTTAACCTTAACTGAGCTGATGCCACTCTGCTCCATTCGCCTCTGAAGGGTACGCTCAGACACTCCAAACAGCTTTGCTAGATCATGGATTTTCAGGCCACACAGCACGTAATGTTCAATTGTGTCAGCCGGTAAATCAAAAGAAGGACGGCCAGGTCGACCAGCGTTGCTGTTGCAGCCCTCCATCATACCACCCTGCAGCCTCAGTTGTTGTACTATATCCGCGAAGATCGTGAATACAGCTTCATTCATTTGTGTCAGTCAGGGCCGATATCGTTCCAGTTCGTTCAGCGAAGCCCTCAATCTCATCTAAAAAAGTATAGGAATTGGCATTTGCCTCCATCTGTTCAGCTACAGCCAACTTATCTACCATTGTAGCACGCAAGATTTCGCACCAGGTGCTACCATCTTGAATTAGGCAAAAGCAAATTATATATTTATTTATTTAAGCATTTAATTATATAATTATTTCTGTATTTATATATTTTGTTTCCATCCTTCTAACCCTCCATACTATGCTTGATGGGAGCGGAAGTAGCGCTCCTATTGGTCAGGCAAATTTGCAGGCAAAACAGGGTCAAAAATCCGTAGTTGCAAAACAGTTGAAGAGGAAATGCACGCCTAGTTTTACACTGACACTAGACAACTCAAACTTTTCTCAGACGTTTACGCACTCGCACATTCAAAGTCACTTGTGTAGAATTGATTCACACATTTGCAACATCATTTACAACTACAAACAAATTGTATTTATTCAAAATGTTTTTACATATTTACACATTCCAAATCATTTGTGCAAATGTTTTTTTTACATGTGCGCAACTGTTTCAATACAACTGCACGTTTCCATATGTTTGTGAATATCATTTTACAAGCTCAAAATCTTTATGACCCTATCTTGATTCCATAAAAATGATGTAATGAAGGGAGGGAGCTAACTATAGCCTAACTAGGCCTATGTCTTTGTTTTTACCAGTCCTCTTCTGTGCTTGTGCTGTCTTGTTTTCTGTCTTTTGTTTGTCTTGACTCAGTGGTCAGTGGTTTTCAAGTAAAGTAATATGTTTTTA
Organism: Monocentris japonica; assembly: GCA_900323365.1. NCBI lineage: Eukaryota > Metazoa > Chordata > Actinopteri > Trachichthyiformes > Monocentridae > Monocentris > Monocentris japonica. Next base: position 15,774 of record OOFE01020611.1, on the reverse strand, counting down.
TCACCTCTTGATGGCAGCCAAATAACTACTAGCAGACTATTCACACACACACACACATCCTGATTGTCCACATTTCCAGCTGGACACCAGTCCCTGCTGACTCTGTCTTGTTGGAGGATGACTTGTCTAAACAGAGACCAGATGCCGAATAACTATGGATAGCTAGTGTGAGGCGGCAATAATTTGGCCATGTACCTCACTGAGCTCATGTGTTTGGCCTGCCATTGTTCTTTCCCAGTCCCCTTAGTTACGGCTGGGTTGGTGCTTTCCTGTGCCCTCATCAGACAGCGGGTTAATCAGGCCCCTCGGGAAGCTCCTATCTTCACCATTGACTGACTGTCTAAATGGTCTGAAATCGCCTACTCTGCTTGTCTCCTTTCCTTCATCTGTGGTGATATGAATGAATGATGAGCAGAGGCATTTTTGCCTTGTGAGCAGAAGCTGGTGCAGAGTCAAGATGAGATTTAGGAGACTGGTAGTATGAACTCCATTCATTATGGTCCTGAAGCTAATGTACAGTGAAGGGTCACCGTAGAGTGTACCTCAGCCAAACAGAGTAAGCACATAACGTGATTGTGCCTCTCACTCTAAATGTATCTGAAGGTATGTGGATCAGTGTCTATTTTAGAAGCAGCCAGGGAATTGAATTAGGCCATGATGCTGCTGGATTTCCCCCACTGGGTAAAAAAAAAGATCTGAGCATTGGAAGGTGAAAAATAACGAGAGCGAGTAACACAGCCTCGTCAGAGAGTGACCACTGTTGTCACAGCTGCTAGGCACAATAATTGACATGGCTGCAGGGTCATGTGAATGGCAATCAAGTACTTTAAGTCAGTAATACCTCAAAACAATGCACCCACTACAAACATAGGCTCAGAGGTATGTGCACATGCACACAAATAACTACATCACACATCATGCATTTAAAGTTACAGTAAGTTGCATTATGTTTTAGTTGTTAGTATACATGGTGTATTAAATCTGTTGGTTAGCTCAGTGCAGGGCACTGATGAGCCTGAGCCTTGAGCCTATGACATATTTATGCTCTTTTCTTCCCGTGCCTTCTTCTCTTCTCTTCTCTTCTCTTCTCTTCTCTTCTCAACTCTTCTCTTCTCACTGTATGTGTGCATGTTTAGTACTCCTTTTTTGTCCTACTCTGTCTACCATCCCATAACACTGCCAACTCCAACGAGCACAGATGTAGATGTAGCCACAAGAATACTACATTCATATCAGACATCACATCATACATCACACACATGAGAGAGAGAGTGCGATTTGTACGATACCACAGAGCCAGTAGAATAGGATCCTGGATATAGACACGGGAAAACTCACTGACAGATCTGTGCAGTGGCACAGTGTGGGACAGTGGGGGTTGTCTGGAGGAGGTGGGGTCTGTCCCATGTGTCGGCTGTTTGATGGAGAGAAGAGGGGCACAGCACAGTGAATATGAAAGGACACAGAGTGCTACGCAGAGAGACTGCAGGCATGCAGCAATATAGAGCAGCATATGTGCTTAAACTTGAGAGAGGCTGCAGCAGAGTGGGTTATTGATGAGGGAAGAGCCCTGAAACGAGACGGACTAGAAGTAATAGAACAGAAAGAGAAACAACAAACGTAAGATTCTGATTTTGTGTACTTTGTATTTATGTCTCTGTGCACTGTTATGTTTGTAATACCAGATACTAGCAATTTATAGCAATATATTTGATTGTGGTTGTGCTCATTGTGACTTCTGCCTCTTTTCTCCAGGTGTGTTAAGCACAAGATAACCTGAGACCTGAGGTCACGGATACGTCAGCCATGTGATTGGACAACCCTATCACAACCTACAGCATGTGACAGAGGAGTGTACAAGACCTCCACCATGCTCTCTTTGTGGAATCTTTACCTTCTCCTCTCCTCCTTGCTTGTCTCACTTCATGTCGTAATCTTAACCCGAGAAAATGTCCAGGAAACACCACATCCCGGCACTGACACAGCGGCGCAACATCTCACACAGCCCTCACAGAGCCCTCACAGACCCAAATTTGCACCCATGTTTGGACCCAAGAAGACTGACTTCCAGGCTCTACCTTTGGGTTGGCCCTCATCATCATCTGAGGAAATTGACAGACAAGGGGTCATCGGTGAATACTATGATCTGCAGGCGAGTTCAGAGATGTCTTTTTTGTATCCTAGTGAAAAATGGTTCAAATCCAGTCCCACAGAGAGTGCTACAGAGCTTGTTACTTCCAAGGAGAAGACCAGACTAATAGAGTCTTCATCAGGGGGTATACCACCTCAAATTACCCAGGAACAAGCACTTCAGTATGGGCAAGCTGAGACCAGTACCTTGGACATATATGGTTCTACATTACACCCTGCACAGACTGGAGAGAATCAGCCACATTTCCCAGCCAAGAAGATTGAGACTACTGACGAACAATTAACTGTTCTTCTGTTTGGCTCACTTCCATCAGACAGTCCAAACTTGGACACCTCTTCCCCACTGTCTACTGGACCTGGGCCCATTCCTGAACACTTAAATCCTCCACGAGCCACAAGGAGGTGGGGATGGACCACGGACCCTTCTGTTACCACGCAGGGAAAGATACAGGAGGGGACTAATCTCATGAAAGAGACTGGGGATGGGTTATATGATTTTACAGATCATATGTTACATAGAGGAGCTGTTGGCATAGAAGCAGACAAAGGTAAGATACCCATGAATAGAATATAATGTTCAGGCTCGTGTTTGAAGCATCCATATTTTTCACAAACTTGACCCCCAGATCATAAGCAACACTTTGTTGTTACAAATGGTTGAGTGGTGACTTTTGATTCAGAATTATAGACTTGCCTTATTTCTCTTTATAGCCAAAAGACTGCAGGACTCCAAGTCTATGTGTCACTGCAGTGTTTGTGATATGTATTCTGCTGGCAAACACAGTGGTTTGCATCACTTCGCTCCACCAAGCTTTCATTCTCCTCCCAAATCTCTGTTATATCGCTCTCTTCCCTATCTTCCCTGCTCTCTTACTCATTTGATCAGTCCTCTGATGTCTCTTTGACACATATACACACACCTGCACACATATATTGTACAAACACCCACACACATGCATACACACACACTTGTCAAAGCAACTGATGCGTTCTGTCCACAAGCATGAGGGGGGTCGACTGACAGAATTGTGTTAGAAGTGTCACCCACCTCTGGCTGCCTGCACATTTAATACAGTGGCAGTCTGCTGCAGGAAGGGTTCAGACCAAAGGCCCTAACAGTTTTTAGCCCAGGACCCAAATTCAGTCGAGTAACTTTAGAATTGCCCTTGAAGCTCATTAAAAACTGCTATTACTTTTGCCACAAGGAGGTGAGCTGCAGAATGGCCACAAACTAGTCTTTTTAGTCTCAACCCATGGTTTAAGAAACACTGTGCTCATTGTTACAGCACTGACACAAATACTTGTAGACGAGAAATAGGGCATATACCATTTATAACCAGTAGGTTCCCTGATTTGACTCTGGTTCTACAGCAGCTGTGTTATTACTCTGGATGTTCTGTCACCTAGAAAATAAGATGCTTACATTATTTATTGGTTTCACAATCACAGTAAGATATGGTATAAATTACACATAAACTGCATCTGCAAATTCCTTTTAAAATGATGCAACGTTACTGATAGCAAAGCACCACTTGGCCGTGCTTAAAAATAGTCACACAAAATGAGAGCAACAATGAGGTCAATACTAACTAATCTACACACATCTCTCTCTCTCTCTCCCTTCCTCTTTCTCTCTCACACAGACACACAGACACTCACTTGCTCCTGCTCTCTCTGTGACCCAGTTAGAGACTCCCAGTTACCAGCCTGTTCTGTTGTATTATGGATTAACACACTGCAGATTCCCCCTTGCTCTCTTTTTATACCGTATAAGTTTGTTGGCATGGACAATATATTTTGGCTTACATTTATTCTTTAGAGTTGATTTGAAGAGGTATATTAATGCCACCGATATCATAGTTAATAAACAAGATCTACAATATGTCCTATAGTGATGTTACATGTGCCTCAAATAGAAATGCCATGTTTCAAAATAGTATGCCCAATAGTGAATTCTGTGCATTCTGTCTGCAAAGAAGTATACAAAATGTAGTTTTTACAAAAGTAAAAAACCTCTTTAAAATACATATGAATTGTATTTTTTAGTATTATACAATATCTCACAGATGTTAATGAGTCCTAAACTGTTCAGTGAGCTTCAAACTCAATTTTTATGTTCATTGTTGTTTCCTGTATTTGCTAGGAACAGGATTTCAGTATATTTTAATTAGATTTGCTTTTTAAATTCTGTCTTGAGTTTGATTTATTTGTTGACACAGACAGATTGTTAACATGTTATTTGATGGTAATTTTTTTTTACAGATGCACACCCAGGGGAGGAGTGGCATGTCCCAAAGACCAATGAGACGTTCTCTCTCCCAGACTGTAACATGGACCCTACTGCCACACCCTGCAAAATCTCAAACCAGTCCTGGACTCCCACCTATCCAGATGATTTCACATCCAATGAATCCCTGCTCCCCTCTCTGGTCCTTAGCCCGGCCATCTTTGTCCCTCTGTATACCGACTGGAACTCTGCCCTTGCTACATGGGGATTTGCATGGGAGGCACACATCTATGGCCTGGGATCTGTCTTCGCTGTGTTTGGCCTAATCTCTGTCATCTGCTTTTTAGGCCTGCCCCTGCGTTGTCCCCCAGGAAGCCCTTATTTCATCCTGCTTTACCTGTTCCTCCTGGCTTTTTCAGGGATCCGAGCTTTCTCTCTGCTTTATGATGCTTATAGTCACCAAGACCGTCTTCCCCCTCTGGGTACTCTACTCCTCTCTGAGCTGCCCTTCCCCTGCTTGACCTCAGCCTTCTCCCTGGCCTTTGTCCTTCTTTCCCTGCCCTTACGCATGCATCTAGCACTCCCACTCTCCCTTCTTTCCACCTCCTTCTCAGCCTTGCCCAGACCCTCCCTACTACTCTGTATGTCCCTGCTGCATTTCGGGGTCTCTCTGGGGTGTGTGGGCCTCCTCCAGGTCCTACACCTCCCTGTCCTTCTCTTCTTCCCTCAGGGCCTGTTTGTGTGCCTCTCCATCTTTCTGCCATGCTCCTACCTTATCTTCTACTGCTTCATACGAGCCGGCACCAAACACATCTATAGGCTGAATGACAATGGAGAGAGCGGAGGATTCTCTGAAGCGATGCAACCTACAAGTTGTCCATTTGCCGAGGTGGAGGACTGGGGTAGGGCAGCAGGTGCTGGAGTAGGGGCTTCACTGTGTTTGCTAGGGTGTGGAGGGCTACAGCTCTATGGGATCCTGCATGCCCTTGGTCTTGGTGGGGTCAGTGGCTATGGGTTCCAACCCTGGCCCTGGTGGGGGTACCAGGTAGGCTGCAGGCTCTGTGAGGTCGGGGTGTGTCTTGCACTGTCACTCATTGGCACACAGCCTCTATTCTGTCACACAAACTCTTCCATCAGGACTATGGCTCATCACCGGCCAGGATCCTGGTCGCGCCTATCTTGTGGCTCCCCCTCAGGAGGCCCAACCCTGCCCTCTCAGGGAGGAGTCAAATCTCCTGTCCTCCCCCTCCATTATCCCTGTTCCCAGGGCAAGCAGGAAAAACTAGTAATCTGTGAGGTCATCACTACGGGACAATCAGAGGCTCTTCCTCTTTGCTCAATGGTGGACCCCCCTCGAAATGGAGTCGACTCTGTATCTCATCCCAGACAAACCCGGATCTCTGTTCTCCCACTACCTTCACCTCCTAGCCCACCACATAGGCGTAAATGTGGGGTTGAGACCCAGCTATCCTCACTATATAGCCTGGGCCTGGACACTGACTCTACTGTCGACCTGCGTCCCCCATCTCCCATAGACTTATCCCGTAGCATCGACCAGGCCCTGTTCAGTGAAGCTCTATTCTCCCATAGCCTCTTTGGTCTGCCAAGATTGCCTCACGCTTCTTCCAGCGTTTCCTTGAACTCTCCTAGCCAAGGTAGCTCAAAGCAAGGCCCCAGCTCTGTAGAGAATGCCCTTTATCGAACCTCTTCCTGTGGAGACATGGATCAAGAGAACCCCCTGTCCAAGTCCCAATCTTCCCAGCCTGGTGGCTCTCTTTCATGCCATAAGCCTCCATCATCACCTGAGAAATGGAGCTGGAAGGGCAGTACCTCTGGTTCATTGTGCCACACTTCTCTGAGTGGCTCATCCCAGGGCCTGTGCTGCAGTCGCAAGGAGATGGGAAAGATGCGCTCACATCCCTGGGCCAACAAAGGACAAAACTTGGGCCAGAACAGTCTTCCACGGGCAATCCCCCATCTGCCTTACCACAGGCATTACCGAACCCTGAGCTTAGCCTCCCAGGACAACCAGGGATCTGGCCGGCTGGCAGGGACTGAACACCTGAGTGAAAGCAGACAGCTGGAACAGGATCTGGCCGTACAGGCAGAGTTTATTGATGTGTGCAGACAAATTGATGCTCTGAGTTTTTGCAGTGACACCATTGAACTATAAAGATCCTAATATGGTTGGAATGAGCATGACCTTGTAAAAATACAGAAAATAGGAGATACAGATTAGGTTCAGATGGTGGGATTACACTGTATTTCATACTAGTTATGCAGATGAAAATAATGTAAAGTACAATTAGTTAACGTGTGATAGAGAATGGACAACGATATTTATTGATGCCATGCAGAGTCAACCCATGAACCTTTAATACTATACAGTTGATATTATAGATAATATACAAAATGAGATTTCTAATTTGTTTTCATAATCAACTGTTTTCAGCGTCTTCATCATATATTCCTTTTCACTGTAACATTTCTGTTTTTTAGAATATTATGGAAGCCTCATGACAGGAACAATGCTTATTGCCACCTGCTGGTATATTTAAAAAAATACTGATCTGAGACGGTCATCAACGTGAAGGACCAAAGGCCTATTGTTCAAAGGGTACAAATGCTATCAAATTGTCTCAAGTAAAAGTTTTAATATTTTTATATTTTACAATTTGAACATTTTGATATATCATGCAATGCTGCTGAGTAAAGTTCTAGTAGGTTATGAAAAGAATATAATGGAGCACATGCCTCGATGGCTTAGGGGCTCAAGCCAAGTTGTATTATACACTTTCTATCTATGAATGCAAGATGTTCTCAACTATGAATCATTTCAAAATGTCTGTCCCCACCTGACCATCAACAGTCAAACATTTTTTGTAAATACCATCAGCAGCTACAAAGAAGATGGTCAAGAGGACTTGGGTCAATAATACACTCTCAGCATGTCTATTCATTTTAACATTAAATAATTGACTTGCATACATGAATATAACATAGTAAAAACCTTATGAGGCTCCTGCTGAGTGTTTCTTGCTTTTCCCACAAATCGTGTGACTGTGAATGTGATTGTGATTTAGGATTGTATATTATGAGCTGAGCCCCCTTGACCCTGACCCCCTTGTCCCCTGCTGCCTGATAAAATAAGTCAATTTCCAAAATAATGTCCCAGACCCAATTCTGTCTATACTCATAATGTCATTTTTGATGATGAAATTGGAAAGGAGTAGTGAGGTGAGCACTGAAGTGGGCAAAAAGTGGACTCTGTTGGTTTGATTTGGAATGTGAAAAAATCACACACATAGGATTCAGGATCACCAACAAGCATTTACATTTCTTTAAGGTATGGCAAAAAATGTCAAAATAATAGCCTGTTAAAATTCTCTTTATTCCCATTCATGCAGCAATATTTACAACTAAAATAATTCTGAATCCCTAGGATGGATGTCAGAATGAGACAATTATCTTTTCTAGGGTGACCGCAATTCAGAAATTAATTGAATAACTGTCAAATAATTCTGTAAACCAATCAAATAGTCCATTTAACTGACATATCTGTAAAACTGCCCTGATGCTATTATTGCAAAATATCCTATTAAGATCAGTGCATGTAAATATTGTTGTAATACCAAAGACGTGTTTACAACTTCCAGGAAGGAAAACCCTATATAATCGTGTTGACTACAACCCTACAGACCAATAAATCAGTTAGGTGACAACCCTACTCCATTGACTCCATAGCCCTAATCCATTGACTCACCATTTAATTTCTCAAATACTGAGTGTGAAAACAAGAAAAATAACTATATTATCTATCCTATGTATTATGTACAGTCTATAGCAATGCTGACAATAATGATGTGTCTCTGCAAAGTGGGATTATGGAAGAATATATGTTGGAACTATTTGCATTTTTTTCTGTCCTGAGAAACAGAGTGCTTGAAATTATGACCAGGTAAGTTTACATTAAGTGAAAGTGACAGGTGAAATGAAGGAACAAATCAAAATATACTTACTTGGTTGTGGATACTCGCAAAATGTATCAACTTATTTTTAAAGCATACGCCTCATCACACAATCATCTTGTCATCAAACAAATGAGTAACACTCAGCAATACTCAAAGAACATTTTCTCATCCAGCTTTCTCTACTCTAAAGGAGATCAAAAGAATAAATCTAGAATGTGATTATATTTCATTTCCACTTTAAGGCGCTCTGGTTACATATCCGTACATTTGAGTTAAGGCTAATGCTTAGCTTTAGTCCCCTCTGCCCTAGTGCAGCACATACACAGAGCTCACCATAAAACACAGCTGAGACACAGATTTCAAAACAGAGGTGACATGCAAGCTAAACCAAGATTTACAGGGTACACCCAGAGCATACTTTTCAAAGGACACACATCTCCATCACCTAGCAGGCCGAATGCTTCACCTCTTTGAACACTGACAATGTATTTGCCTAAATTGTGAACGTAACCAGGTACGGGGGGAGATCTGTTGCTGTGACACCGCAGGGAAGCGAATGAGAACATAACTGTACTACATTAAGGTGCGTTGTGCACAAGCTAGCAGGCTAGGACGATGTAACCGTGGGTACATACAATCCAAGATTAGTTTACACTTCCAGAGTCCACTTTGAATATCGGCAGAGAGCGACATTGTTGCCAGAACCCATTTGTTTCTCACTTTCTTTTTCTGCGACAAAAAAACTGTTGAACATTAAATTAAAATGATGCCCAGGGCAGATTTTTTAAAGGATCTAGTTGTCTATATTCCTGCAAATAATATATTTTATTGAACATGTCACATACGCAGAGTATAAAAAGACCGGGCTGTACCTCTGCAAAGTCCATGGTATATTCTCCCACTTCAGGGTACAACTCAGAGGCCAAAAGGGAGGCATGCCTCTCATTAGATCAGCAGTGGTAAGCTTGTCCTAAAGTGTTTAATGACATATTTGCTGGGCTGCCTATATTACTTAGGATCAGTAGAGCAGTCTCAGCCAAGACCAAACTGCCCTGTGTTGTCTTAGCTCACCCAGCCAATGACATTACCCCCACTACACCTTTAACAGTGGAGGTGAGAAAGGAAGAGAATAAGACATAAATCATGTAGCGTGGAACAATGTGACTCTCTTGACCCTGTACATTTGACCTTTGATTTGTCCCCAGGTTAAAGAGGGTTGTAATCTATCCTTGTAGGGGTCAGACATGAGACAAACCACTGGAAGAGAGGGAGAGAAAGAGGAGCAGAGTCAGATTTTAGAGCGGTGACGTTGTACAATCACATTGGCTTTGTGTTTGTAGTTTGATCACAGGCGTCCGTTGTATTTGCTCGTAGCCGCCGGCATTGGGACGTTAGGTGCTGATCGGGTGTTTCCTCTTCCTCCTGCCTCAGTAAAGCCGCTTTTCATAACTACAGATGGGAGAGACAAAAACTGTCAGCATTTCATGTGTTACTGGTTACATTCGATCAGTACAAAATGTTGGACAGAGGTGAATGGATGAAAGAAGAGGATGGAGGTATGATGACAGGATGGATGTACTTACATGGCAAAAAAGAATATCTAACATGAGAGCATGAGTAAGAAAAGGAAGAGAGAAGACAATTTGATGCTGCTAGCCTCAGATAAATTACATTTCTGACAGTGCAAGGTTTCTGACAAAGGGATTGAATAGAAGTGTAGCCTAAACACACATTGCAAGACATGGCACGTGCCATTTGTAGCTTGTGATAAAGTAAATGTTTCATGTTCAGAGAGGGAGGCAACACAGACTTCACCGCCACCAAAGGACCAGACAGTAAAAGTAGAAAACAAAAAAAAACAGAGAGGATCACAAAGACACGACAGCAGTGCCAACCATGGTCAAAGAAAAGAGGAGCACAGAGGGAGGAAAGAGGTCACCAGAAGCCAGGGGTCAGGGGTCAGACTTACGAGTGGAGGCCGTGCACTCCCCCCTCCACCTGAGCTGACATAGTTCTTTTCTCAAACTTCAGCTCTCCAGAGTACATCATAGACCTGGGACAAAAACACATAGCTTGTGCTAGCCCAAAGCTCTTACAACACACACACAATCACAATCAAACACACACATATGCCTGCACACACACACACACACACACATATACAAAAAGTCAGAGACAAATATGCCATAATCAGATAATTTATATGCTATTGCATAATATGTGACTGTAAATTTTTCTAGCTTTTGAAAAATGTAGGCGCGTGTACAGCAAAGAGAATCGCTATTCCTAACCCCAACCACCACACACACAAACACACATCCTGCCTGTATCCCCCTCTCTACCTGAAGTAGCGTTTCTGACTGTTGCTGTTTTTCTCCATGGCATCCAAGGAGCCCATACCCCGGTACTTCTTCAGACGCACGCCATCTGAAAAGAAATACTCCCCTGGAGCTTCGGTGGTTGCCGCGAGCAACGACCCCATCATCACTGAGGGTAGAAATGTCAGAGGTCAAAGACAAGGTGTTAAAGGTCTTGTGAAGTAATGACGTAAGCAAAGGGAAAGGGAGATTATCACTCTGGATAAGAGCTAAATGTAAAACATTACAGACAGATTTTCCTACCAGTGGAGGCTCCTAGGGCCAGAGCCTTGACCACATGTCCAACAGTCTGAATGCCTCCATCAGCGATGACTGGTACACCAAAACGTCGGGCGTACTCTGCCACCTTGTACACTGATGTACCCTGCGGCCGCCCACATGCCATCACTGAGTACAAGCACAAGAGCATAATACTTTGAGTTGGCAGCAAAACATTTAACAATGCAACTTTTGTCCACTTTCCTTTTATCGCATGAAAACCTTGCAATCTATTTTTTTTCTTTACTTGAATTAACAATTTTACCCCTACGCAGTCAATGTCAACTCAACGCAAATACATGGGTGACAAGAGGCTGAAAATATGACTTGTACAAGGTTGCATCTGCAAGCAACAAGCCTTTGCAGCACTTCTCTTCATCATACCTTCCTGGGTGATACAGATGGAGCCACAGCCCATGCCCACCCTCAGGGCATCCACACCAGCATCTATCAGGTTCTTAGCCTGAGCTGCCGTCACCACTAGAGAGAGAGAGACAGACAGAGACACAGGAAATAGTTGACCAAGGGAGAGACGGTTAGGATGACAGTTTTGACAGCGCAAATGCAGAAGTGAGAGTTGAGGAAGAGAATATGGTCTTACCGTTTCCCCCGACTACCTGAAGTTCAGAGTATTTCTGTTTGATATAGTTTATCATGTTGATTTGATACACCGAGTTTCCTTGTGAGGAGTCCTGAAATGCAAGTACCCAGATGTGAGATAGTTTTGACGAGAGACCAAACAACACCTATGAAATGCATCACAGATTGCTATCATTCATTTCATGCATCAATGACTACAGTCATTATAGAATCATACGGACACATGAAAACCATTACATCCGACCTCACTGTATTAGTCGGTTGAATTTCATTCTCTCAAGTGCAGGTAGTTGAAGATGTGTTGTTACAATTATAATTATAATCATAACCTAAACGAGAGCTGAACCATGAACACAGCCCAAACCCACCAGGACTACCACATCTACCCCAGCCTGCATGAGGAGGTCCAGTCTGTACTTGTCATCCTCCCTGGTGCCGATGGCAGCGCCACACAGCAGTTGTTTCCGGGAGTCCTTGGAGGCCAGGGGGTAATCTCTGTTCTTCTTCAAGTCAGTCCTAGCAATGATGGCCACCAGCTCATCACTGTCATTCACTATGGGGAGCTTACCTAAAAGAGAAAAGGTAAAGTGAGTCAGAGTGTGAGTCTGAACAAAGAAGGACAAGAAAGTTCAAGTCCAAGTTTGCGTCTGAGTCCGAATGGAAGTCAGGGTGTGAGCAAACACAAGTCCAAGAAGGTATTCAAGCATATCAGAGTCCAAGAGTGACTCCTAGTGTACAGCTTAATGTTAGGCCAAGTGTTTGAGTCACTGAGTTTGTGATCAGTCATCAGGATGTTTTTATGTTTTACATTTATGTGTCTTGCTTTGCTTGCATTGCTCTTTACTTTTACTGCTAATTTGGTCTTTCTTTGGTTTCTTTGTTTTGAAAAGGGCTATACAAATTAAGATAACACTTTTTATTATTAATGTGTGCCTGTTCTACAGTAGCATGAACTCCTTGAGAGATTTACCTTTTTTGCTGCGTTGCAGTATATCATTAGCCTCTTTTAGTGTGACACCAGCTGGTGCAACAACTAAATCTTCCCTTTTTGTCATTGCCTGGATTACACAGAGGTGAAATTATTTCAAACAGTGAACTTTATATCACCATAAAAAATAATCTTATACCACCCACTTATTTAGATGTTATGCCTCTCAAGAGTACACATAATCACATGCACACATAAACACATAAATAATACACACACCTCCTCTAGGGGTTTGTCATGGTCCTTCTCTGAGAGGAAGTCTATATCTCTGGAGGTGACTATGCCGACCAGCTTGCTGCCCATCTTGCCAGTCTCTGTAACAGGGATCCCAGAGAAGCCATGGCGCACCTTAGCCTCAAACACATCCCCCACTGTGTGATGGGGACTCATTACCACTGGGTCTGTGATGAAGCCCTGCTCAAATTTCTGACAACAACAAAATCACAAATGTGGTGTGGTTAGGGGATTGTGGTGTGTATATATGTACAGTGCAAATAACATCTTATTCTGAAGGAGGACTGTCTGGGGTTCTTCACTGTCCCAAATGGTTTAAGCTGTTGTCTTTGTTGATGATGTCCATCCTACCTTGACTTTGCGCACCTCGTTGGCCTGGAACTCAGCAGTGCAGTTATGGTGGATTATTCCAATCCCACCCATCAACTAAAATACATATAAACCAGCCAATCAAGAGACAGCAGAACAAAACAAACATTCACTGATTAAGTAACATTCACAGGCTCACAAGGACATGATGAGGGAAATGCTATTGTGGACTTCACAGTGTATCATTATCAGACATAACAGTTCTGAAGAGAGTCTGTGAATGATGTTATTTGATGGACGCACTAGATACTAAATTGAGTGAATGATTAGGTGTGTAGTATGTAGGCTGTATTGTGGTAGTACTCACTGCCATGGCGATGGCCATGGATGACTCTGTGACCGTGTCCATGGGAGATGAAATGAGAGGTGTCTTCAGGGTTATCTTCCTTGTCAACGCAGAGGTTAGATCCTGACAGTGGGGTGTATTTGGAAACAGAAACATCATCTTATGAGTTTACAAAGTAGATCAACTGATAGAGCAAAAGTAAATCCAAAATGTAAACTAAAAAAATGTGCTGTGACATCACTCCAAATTACTCAGAATCTTTTTATAGTGGATGTGCACACCGAGTTTTTAGAGTAATTCAACCAAGTCTACCCAACGATGACTTGCCCCTTCTTACAGGGTTGAAGGTGCTGCACATTGTACCATACAGGACTACACACACTGCAAACACACATCTATATAGCACATAGGCTACATATTTTGAACCAAATGTTTTTATTTTGCCATGCAGTGGCATGCATGCATCCATGCAACTTAAAAGCCTTTCTGTTCACATTGGAAACTGACTAGTTAAATTCACCTGTGTGAGGTGGCGCAGGTGTGTGTCTGTTTTGAGCACCTGCTATTCAGCAATAACCCATCAGCAAGAAATTAATTTAATGTCCCAGCAGAGCTTACAAAGAGAAAAACAAAACAAGACATAAAAACAACCCTGAGCTCAACTTCCCTTCACTAAGGAATACAGAGAAGAGTTAAGAGATTGCAAAGCAGATGAACCTTCACTAAATGAGACACACCCATGCTTGTATAAAGAGAATTTATGATTTTATAATAAAGAACAGAGACCAGTTGAACCAGTTTCTCTGCCAGCTGTGAGCTGTGAATGTGTAAGTGCTCAAGACGTAGTAGTTTTTTATGAAGTCAAGGACAAGGATACATATGTGTAGCCAAGAGGGATTCTATGCCAAACATGCCCAGACAAAAGTAGGTGGAGACACATTAGATACGCCACCCACACCATGGTTCCCCTGCTCCAGGTATAACTATTCAAGTTTGTGCAAATAAGCAGAAATTAATCTTCACACTACGTCTGCCAACTCCAGTCTCATGGAATGGATAGGAATACAGCAGGTGTTGCCTTTATTGAACTACAATGGAAGCAAATCAAAAGATACACACATACAGATACACACACAAATATACAATATATGATATTGTGCACCAGGAAAAATTATGTGTGCTCGGTGACGTTCCTGACAGATACTCACCACCTCATCAGAGGTAAAGTCTATGAAACCAGGGAGGATCAGGAAGTCACTAAGAAGAGAGAGAAAGCAGAGAGACAGCATGTGGACAGAGAGCAGAGCATGAGAACATAATACCTTTTTATTATTGTTGTTATTGTTAGTAGCAGTAATAGTAGGCTAGTAGTAGACGCAGTAGTTGTACTAGTAGCACAGTAGTAGCAGTAGCAGTAACAATCACTGGCAAAAACTTGTTTCATACAGTGTCAGCAGTGTATGCGAACAGCAGCAGCTTTCTCACTTCGCTGACAGTGAGCAGAAATAATCTGCCAGCCTCTCAACCCACGGAAATCTACCACACTTATCCTCTGCACTCTGATAAAGCCTGCATATAGTCTCCATTAAGGAAACTACACAGACACACTGATACACACACACACACACACACACACACACCCCTGGTTCGCCTCCCTTTTAATGACAGATGTCTGTGTAACCACTCAAGTCAGCCTGTAAAGTGGTAGTACTAATAATAATCCTCCATATAAAACCCAAGCAGATGTATCATCACTGATATCACTACCACCCATTGCATAAGAGTGTGCATGCATGTTTGTGTGTTGTGTGCACACATGCATGTGTGTCAGTGTATGAGCAATACTGTGAAATGGTCTGTGAACTCTGTGTTTGTATTTGTTCTATCAACATATCTTACTTGTATGTGAGTCCATCGCCAATAGCAAAGAGTTGTTGTGCTGTTAGTCCATCTTCAGGGACATACCCTGTCCCTCCACTGATCAAGTAGTCAGCCATGCTACAATTCAAACAAACACATGTGCACATGTGTACACACACACACACACACACACACACACACACACACACACACACACCTGAGTCTGAACCTTTGAGGCAGTGTATGGACTGTATCCCAGTGTATGGACTGTATCCCAGTGTATAGACCGTATCCCTATCCCGGTGTATGGACTGTATCCCTATCCCGGTGTATGGACTGTATCCCAGTGTAAAGACCGTATCCCTATCCCAGTGTATAGACCGTATCCCTATCCCAGTGTATGGACTGTATCTCTATCCCAGTGTTAGCCTGTATCCCAGTGTATGGCCTGA
>OOFE01020610.1:2092-12479 GCA_900323365.1 Monocentris japonica | reverse complement strand
GCTACTGCTGCTGTCTGGTCAGGCAGTCAGGCAAAAGCCCCCTGCATTCTCCCACAGTCCCATTGACATTCCAGCATGTACTATGAAGAGAGAGGGAAGGGATGGAGAGAGAAATTCAAGGGCCAAACGAAAAGAGAAACACAGCAGCATCAAATCCAGCTGAGACTTTGAGGGAAAGTGTTCTCCCAAACAAGCACTACATCCATCCAAATCGCAGGCAGCAGGCAATTAGACTGAGACAATTACCTCTTTCCTTAACACACACACACACACACACACACACACACACACACACACACACACACACACACACACACACAGGTTGAGAATGGAATAGAGAAACAGAGGAGAAGAACAAAAGGGTTTGAAGATACAGAAGGGTAACAACAGACAGACAGACAGACAGACAGACATAGACACAAATAGAGAAAGAAACAAAAAGAAAAGGAAAAGACAGAGAAAGTCAAAAAGAGAAAGAGAGAGAGAAAGACAAGAGAGTAAGGTTAAAAGAATAGACCATGAAGGGATGCTCACATACATCATGAGAGTTACAGCAACATGTGAATGTGAAGGACTCAAATGAATGGCCATTTGCTTTGCGTGTACAGAGTGCACAAGTAGATAAGTGCTTTTAAAAGCAACAGGGAAGACATCTCCCCGCTGTGTTGCTCCACTAAGAGAAGTGAAACAGTTGAAGCATGTATTTCTCAGACAGTCAGCAACAGGACAGAAAGAAAGAACACTGTTGGAGAAAAATGTTGCAGATAATAGGGGACTGTGCGTACTTGTGCTATCTACATAGTGTATGGATGTGTACAATTGTGTGCATGTGCAAATGTATAAGAGCATGTGTAAGTCCAACTCAATGTCAACACAAATGAGCACAACATTTTCATAATATGATATAATGGCGCAGGGCAAATTCCTATTGAAACAGCTTTGGAAACGTTTGAACTTATAACAGATATTTGGGTCCCAATTTCACAACGATACAGCTAGCTATGGACAAAGATGGATGTCACCTTCACTTTCATTTTGATACTATATTTACACAGGATTTCATTGTTGGTGCAGGCCATTGGTTGAATGTTTGCTGGGAATAGCGTGTCTTGTGCTGTCTGCAGCATAGGGAAACGCTAGCAGGGCAAATCACACACAAGGACTTGAGAACAAAAACCCTCGCAGGGGTACTTTATTGAAAAATGAAAACAAGAGAGCTTTAACTGGCTGGTGGAGCATGGATGAGTGGGGATGGCGCTGAGTCGGTCCAGTACATCGGTGAGGTGGCAGGTAAGGGGGTCAAGCCATGGCGAGGTTGGGAGGAAGGAGCAGGGCAGGCAGCGCTGGCAGCCATACGTGTCGTCTCGGGGGAGACAGAGCAAGTGTGTGAGCTGGAGTAGTGCAAAGGTGTTGTTCATCTTTGTCTACTCTCCCCACTCCTTTTGTAAGCCTCCAGGATGATTGCTGATGGGCTGAGGGCCCACAGATGTGGGTGATTATATCGACCCCACTCTCCCAGGCAGCCTATTGTGGTAGTCGTTGGCCCTGGCGCTGAACTTTCACCGGCAGAGCTGGCAGCCAATGGCGCTGTCCAGGGTGCTGAACCTCTGCCAGTGTGTGGGTCCTGTGGACAAAGGGCTTTGTCCCCCCTGCCACTCTGTCACTTTACACTGTATATGAGGTGTACCATGACAGTGTAACTTGTCAATATGTCTCCGCACCAGTGTCATCGAGACAAATTCCTGTTAGACTTTGTGATTAAAGTGAATCTGACTCTTGTAACCCCGCTGAAGCATATACGTTCTCTCTTTCTTCTTCCTATATCTTCTCATTTGTCTTCCTCTCTTCAACTGTGTCTAGCTTGCTTCCTCCTCCTCTCTTCACTGTCATGGACTCCTGTCTCTGGCTCTCTCTCGCTCCTGCCTGTAATAAAAAAGGAGAATCATTGTCAAACAATACTGTTCATTGTCAGGTGAAATTAGGTCTGTAATGGAGAAAATGCATGCTGCTTGATCACTCTCTTATTCAGTATTACTGCAAAGGAGGTGTGTGTGTGTGTGTGTGTATGTGTGTGTGCACGTGTGTGAGATAGAGATGATTGGAGGGTCGTTTGCAGGCTAAAGGGTAGTTCTTAGCAGGAGGACTTTAATCTAGCAGAATGGGTTATTTGTCAGGCTGTGTGACAGACCACTTTTGACACATCTCAATCCATGGAGGGGAATAATGTTCCCTGATGAGAACCAGGTCACTGAGACACTTGAAGAAACATGAGCCCAATCTCTCTGACTGTGTCTGTCTAGTTTGTCTGTCTGAATAGCAGGCTGTCAAGGGTGTCTGTCTGTCTGTCTCTCTGTAGGTGCCAATATCATCAGTCAAGGACCAAGGAAAGACAAAAAGAGACACTGGGAAATGTCAAGCTCACAAACAGACACACATACATACATACATACACACAAATACACACAAACACACTGCAGCATCTGATTGTTCTGTATAAATCAGAGCCCAATTTGATTGGAAAGTGAGAATTTCTGAGTTCATTGGGGATAATACTATTGTCTTGAAATAGTGTTGACTTGAAAATTGCCAACAACATGGGTTGATATTTCAAAACGAAATCCATACAGCAATTTCAATACAATTCACAGTAAGAAACCAACCTTTGTCAAACTGTTGTCTGTTGTGCTATCCCAACCATCCACCTTGGAGGCTGCTATATATTCATTGATATTCTTCAACAACAGCAACCCTTAGATATGAACAGTAGGCTATTATTCTCTCCATCTTTTACCTTCAAATCTCGTCACCAACACCAAATATTCTCTGCAGTAAACATTACCATTCTACCATTCCAACTTCTATCTCTAAGTCTCATTCCCTCCTGAAACCAACGCCCCTCAGCATCGAAATTCTCTCTAATTTCTCTCTGCAAGTCTCAGTCCTTCTGTGGCAGGCGGTTGGTCAGGGGACAGAGAGAATCAGGATAGTATATATGTGCGTCTGAGTCGGGGCACATAGAGCCTGAGGACCGAACCAGGAAAGTGTGCCTGTACGGCTGGCCTGAAGAGGCTTTTACTGAGATGCAACCCTAAAAGGGCAAACAGTGACTGCAGCAAATCTCCACTGTTCTTTCTGCTCATAAACTCTGAACATTGTCACACCCTCCAAACACTAGGACCCCTGTCAAGCACATTGAAATGGTGATTTGACCACATCATAGAATGACTGGGACCCTAATGCTTACTAAAAGTCAGTGGCCTTGAACGGATCAGTGGCAGAACGGATCCAATTGCATGTATTTTTTTCTATATTAAATCTAAATCAAACCTGGTCTTTTTTCACCATGTTTGACATACTTTTTGCTGTTCAGAGAATATGTGCAATGAAAGCAGCATATCTGTGTCACATTCTAGTTTGAGGTGGCTTGGCGGAACAGCTCCTGTATTTATTCAGCCTGCTGAGAAGATAGACAAAAGAGTTGTATTGATGGCAGATGTCACAGCAGTCAATAGCAACTAACTGTACAGACATGATTCAAGTTGATGACCCTTTACAAAGTATGTTAGTGATAAGTGGAATGTGTGTAATAAAGAGTCTACATAAAGAGTCTACATAAAGAGTCTACATAAAGAGTCTACATAAAGACAGATCTGTTGACTTTCAGATCCCAGGGGCTATTATCCTGTTGTTGTTGCAGGGAGACAGGGATGTGAGGTGACTAAATATAAGTGGAATAACCTCAGGTGTGTTTGTTAGTGTTGCACTATATGTCTATCGCACTGCTGGAATATGAGATACATGGCATGATAGTTAATGTCTGCAGCTTTGGGTTCTGTTCACGTTGAACTGATGAACATAAGAAAAGGGGGTTGGAACTCAACTGAGGAATGCAACGCTGTGATACGCTGACACACATTCAAATCCTGTACTTAGAAAGGTTCTTACTTGATGACAACTTTAAAGCAGGTTCCTGAGCTATGACTCAAAACACAAAGTGGGTCACGGGATGATTTCTTTTGGGTCCAAAGGTAAAGCTAAATTCTGGCAGTGGCATTAGCCGAGAAAATCTGTCATTCATTTGCCCTTGAGCAAGGCACTTGTCTTCCAGCAGCTTCAATGGAGGTATAGTTGTACTGGGCAGATGTTAGGTGTGGTGAATGTGTATTTCAGCATTGCTGAAAAAGAGCATGCATGCTCAGTAAACCTTTCCTGGGTAAATAAAGTTTTTAAAAAAGATGTATTTAATTGGGTTCTAGGCTGATAAATCTAGTCCCACACTGAAAACCTATAATTTTGATTGAAAAGCTGCAGCATTACACAGGACAGGGTAAGAACGTGCATCGGACAGGTAACCTACACTAGTACACTAGTACCTACTACACACACGCACTCCTTCTAAGTCAGAAGATTAAACACTGTTAGGAGAGTGGAGGAAAACAATTTACGAGCTGAGGGGTGTGGGTGTGTGTGTGTTTGGATACACGTACATATGTGTGAGACACACACACACACACTGATTGCAATAGGTTATTAATCTAAAAATTCTACTCCGTCCAATAGGTCTTGCCTGGTAGGAAGTATATATATAGGTCAGGAGGGATGGAGAGGACTTCCCTCAGAGGAGTGTATGTATCGGTGTAGAAGGATGGAAGGCCTGATATTTGCACACTGTGAATGATGAGTGTTTGATTTCTTCGGTCAGATACTTTGGTGGGTCACCGTGTGTTTTGGAAGTCCTTGAGAGTTCCCAGACAAATGTTCGTACACCTTTCACTCCTGTTTTGTTAGTTGGATCACCCACAATCTTGTGAGTACATGATTTGTGCCTCAGCCTGCTGAGCCATCAGTCTGTCTACAGCAGTTTCTTTCTTGGTTGCAGAAGTAAATTGTAGCTAGTTTGTTGGGATTTTTTCAAGCTAAATGAGGCTTTATAGTTAATGGGCACGAACTTGGGATATCATTCACTTTGTTGATTAACAATCTGGTGTAGTGAGGAAATCTACCAGCTAGTAGTAGTTACTCAAATGTTACTCAACAACAAATCCCTGTCTGTGATGTCTTCCAGCAGGCAGGATATGGACAGGTCAGGACAGTGAGGTTATCATTTTTGGTTGTGGAGTTTAATGTCTGACTGTAAGAATGAAAATAAGTACACATGGCTTGGTACACCAGATTTTATGTACTGGCTAGTGGCCAGTTATCAAAAGCCTGATGAAAAACAAAATTAAAACTGATGAACAAATAAATCCAAAACTTTCAAGTCTTCTGTGCCATTTGTTTATTGTGATCTTTTAAGAAGGTTCTGCAGATTAAGACATTCACATACATGTAGTTGTGTTGCAGACCCCCTGCATATGCTTTTTTCAAATGGCAAACTTGGTTAAATTAACAGCAAGGAGGATTTTAAAAAACGTTTTTGATCGTATGCAGCAAGTCAAACCAAATTAAAAAAAGTGACCTTTCAACTCCACCTTCCAGGGAAGAATATCCAGGAAGTAGGGGTACAGGAAAACGATTAACCACAGTAATCACATTACACCTGTCTGCCAGGGGCAATGAAGCACATCGTCTCCTCAGTTCAGTGTGTGTGGGAAGGGCTTTGAACTCAGGGCACCTTGGCTACAGACGCAGACAGAGTGGTCTAATTAAGACCTGTGGCAACAAGGCAGAGAGAAGACTAGCACAAGTCCCAGTCTCCCCAGTGGTAAACAGAGTCTAGGATGAAACTGAAGTATGGACACTGTGTGTATGTGTGTGTCTGTGTGTTTGTGTGTATACACACATGCACACAGTCAAAGAACCATTCCATCCCACTGTGTCTGTATATACACAGACACACACTTAATCGCTCAAACATAAAGTGTTTGTATGTACACACATACACACCTGTAGCCAACTGCTTCAGGAGTTTCACGTCAGTTGCGGAGGAGAGATACTGCCCAGTGAGTCGGAGCACAGTGACTAGGCAAAGGAGGCAAACATAAAATCAATATTAGAGAAGGCAGACTCTGTGTCCATGACAGTGGACATTTGGATTGACAAGGGCATGTGTGGACTGAACATCTCTGCTGTGAATGGATGCTGATACAGTAGACTGGGGCTTGTCTCAGACAGTAAGCACTTGACATGTTCAACATCATTGTTGGCTGATGACACAGTGCTGATTATGCCATTGTAACTGTGACTATAACTCAGAGTGGATAGGAGAGAACAAGAGAAATGACAAGTGACAAAGGTTGAACTCACAACATTGTAAGTATAGTCTAGCAAACGTGGGCAAGGTCAAGCCAGGGTCAAGTGGCAAAGAGAGACAATGAGTGGCCTGATGAGAAAACGAGCAGCACTTGAACCCTATTAACGTTCTCTTCCATAGCCATTTATTTAGTTGTTTTGGTAGGAGAGACTGAGAATTGTGACATTCCCAAATATCCCAGAAGTCAAGAAGGCTCCCATATATGACTTAAGCCCTGTCCGGGCAGCATTAGTATTAGTAAAGGGGGTCTGGTAATATAGTTTTTAGTGAGCGATTTAGCGATTCCTGTGTAGTCCCCGCAGTGGTAATAGTTACGAGGCAAATAACCTACTGTTTATCAGCAAACTCCCACGTCCCCTGTCAGATCTATTATCATCCAGATCGATGGTATGTGATTCATAAATCACAAATACTTTGTGTGGTTGACAGATTGGGAGTGATACCTCCCCTCAGGATTAGTAATACAGTAATACAGTAATAGATATATGCCATCTAGATTGTTCTTTACAATCACTGACGAGCAATGTATCAAACTGCATTATCAACATAGTCCTGCAATATTAATTTTGTTGGACAGGGCTTTAGCTTTGGTCCAAGTAAATTGGCATTGTTTCCAAAAGGATTACAAATTGTCTAGTTTTTGAGTGTCCACGTCCAGTGAAGAGTGAAGAGTCCATATATAGCCCCTTACCCTTCAATGTAGCACCCTAACCTGTGACTCTTTTGAAAGTAGTGTTAATGGTTAATTACATTCATCTTTCATCTTTCCAATAAATAACTCATTTGAGTAACCCATGCTTGTCTTGCCTACTGGTGGGCCTGCAATGACCGCAATGCCCCAACTACACAATAAATTACAGTTTTATATGTAATCAAAAGGAGCTCTTGATTCCAGACCAAATTGCTGCCTGGCATTTGAAATTTTATTAACTCATGCTAGTAAAGAGAATGTATGTGTGTGTGTGTGTGTGTGTGTGTCTGATATCCTTTTGATATCAGGAATATGTCAGCTGAAACTCCATACGTGCTTAGAAGTCAAAGTTCTCCTTTGCAGAAAGGGAATGTGGGCTCATGCTTCAGAGAAAGCTTCCCCACTCCACTCTATTTGACTCACTGTACTTATCTATTCCTCAATGTCAGTGGACAATTACCCATTGAAAAATGCTGTATAAGGCATCACTCCTCTGCCTTATCAAAGCCAAAACAGCTGTACAAACACATGAAAGACAATAATAATCAAATAATCTCTTTTCAGTCATACAGGATTGGCCAGGCAAACTGCTGAATTCCCGACCCATGTGTCATTTAATATCGAAGCAAGACGTGCACAGATGGGAATAATGAGTGCCAAAAATCTGGTTTATTTCTCATACACTTCCTTATTATGGAGTGTCTCAGTCCAACCACTGGGTGCAATCACAGACCCAGATAGGCCATTTTAAAGCAGCCTTTGGTTTTCCCTGACCGATGCTGAATTGTGTGGAGAAATCTTTATTTTGTTTGTGATTAAGCCACTGTAAATTAGCTGACAGTGAACATACACAAATACTGAAAGGAACAGCTATCTGTCTACTGTGAAATCAATAAAGGATCTTTCAGCTTGCCACCATTGTACAGGGAATAAGGGCTGGCTTCCCCCAATATTACCCGGCTTTGACCTTTTCTATATGGTGTACAGCTTTTTTCATTCATTCAGACTGCAGAAACACAGCAAAAAGCTAAATTGAAAAGCCTTGTATGATTACAAGTAGAAGGAGAGTTTGAAGAACGGCCAAGGGCTGCTGTTTATCTACAATGACATTTATCATGTCTGAGACACAGCCTCAGTGGGACAGGTACAGCAGTGCAGGACACCCAGTCCTCAGAGGCTGCAGCGCACTGTCCCTGGTTGGGACATTCAGATCTGTCCTTATTCCCTAGAGTGCTCACACAAACCTGCTACAAGGTCTATGCATGTGTTTGTTAGAACAAGCGAGCAAGTGTGTGACTGTGAGGCGTTTTGGTCTTGAATGTATTCCTGGTTGTACTGGCTGTTAACTGACACAGTATCAGCCTCAACAGAAGAATGCATCGTTTCAATTTCAATATTGTTAACTAGTGACTTTGTTGTATGTTCACTTTTGTGTATTATACAAGCCATTTTGAGTCCCGGTTTCTGTCCTGATTTCCCTTTGGGACAGCAAATGGTAAGTCTTTCACAGAAATGCTCTCAGTAGAGACTCACAGATGGACAACACAAATACTTTCCTTCCAATCCATTTCTCCCCATGACAATATTTGCAAGTGCCCATGAACAATAAAACTAGATTAAATTAGATTAAAACCTTTTAAAATCCCACCCACAAAAAAGCAAGGCTGCTGGTAAATCATGACTGAAACTTTATTGACAGTTTGCATTAGAAAGCAGCTCCGCATTAAATTCTGTACAAACCTGAAACAGAAAGAGAAGGCCACGCACTGGAGCTGAGAGAACGAACAAAAAATAAAAACAAGAACAGGCCAGGTGCTGGACAGAAAGACATATGGGGAGAAGGAATGGAAGAGAAAACACCAGGATGGAGGAGAAAAATGAAATGAACAAAACACCACCCTTCATAGAAGGATAGCATACAACCCTCTGGCAGCTTTACAATTACGCAATGCTGCAAAAAATGACTTTGTCATCACTTTGGAGAAAATTAGAATCTTTCTTATTGAACAGGATGCAAGATGCTTATGAATTATTTTCACTGCTTGAAACTCCCCAAAATTGTTTCCTGGGTCAGGTATAAAACCAGATACTACCAGCTTAGGTGAGCTCCTTTAGTTCACTCTTACAAAGCTGCAGAAGACGTGATTCAATGTTAGAATAAACAATCTAGAATAAACACAAGGAGGTCCAACAGATCCAGGCCAAATTAATCTCCAGGAAGAGGGAGAAAGCCGCATGCTGACTGGCTGAGGTTGTTGCCTTTGTGAGCAGGATGTGAAAGCCCCGCCCCTCTCCACATGGATAGTAGAAAGCCACACCCTCTTCATGAAGTGGGATGCTGGAAGGTCTTGGAACTGGCAAGCATGGCCCGCACTCTGGCCATCAGATCCTGAGAAAGAGAGCGAGAGCGAGAGCGAGAGAGAGAGAAACCAATTTTAAACCACCTTTATTTTGACAGCGAACCACAGTCATGTCAAAAATAAAACCTCAAGAAACCTCTAGAAAAAGACTAAAGATAAAACCTGCATTACAAAATAAACCAAAACAATTAAAGATGAAGCCCCAGGCTCCCCTCCTCATCAACATTACACAGGACTCCATTGATCCCCCACACGGAGACAAAATGGGGTACATTTTCCACCAGCTTGTAAAAGGAGAACTCTCCCTGAAGCTTCGTGCACTACCAGACCCAGCACGATGTTTCCTGCCTCAACTGAGCTTTTCTCTAACCTTTTATTCTTCCTACTCTTCCAGGTAGCCAGCCAGTAACTCACTGCTCTGAAAGTGTTCGCTAACTTCCCAAAGCGCTGTAACTCTCGCTCTCGTGTCTTGTTGGGAATGAAAGGAGGAACACCGGACACAGTGATCCTGCAGAAGGAGCAGCCAGTGGGGGAAACTTGGACAGATACTATTCTCAATCAGCAGACTGACAAAGCCTTCCTCTTTCAGAAACACAACCACCGCTTTGTTTATGCAGGTGGCAATATTGTCATGGCCAACTGTCATGGGATTGGGGACAGCCATCACTCCATGCCGGATAGACAGGGACTAAAACAGACACAAACAGCCAAACAAAACAATGCATAGTCTGCATCAGCAGACAAAGACAAGAAAAAAGCAGAATAGCTGAAAAGTAGATCAACCGCACACACTCTCAGCAATCTCACCCTCTCACACACCCGACTCCCATCATGCAGCAGAGCCGAGGTGGGGTGAGGGAGAGGGAGAGAGAGAGAGAGAGAGAGAGAATCGGGATGAACAGGGGAGGAGAAGAGGGGGAGATTATGAGTGATCGCTCTATTAGAAAATAATCATGGCTAAAAGAGAAAACATTTCTGCTAAGATTCCCCAGTAATATTCTGCACCATTACTGACGCACACCAGCCGAGCAACATCAACTTGTCTGTCCTTTCTTACTCCTCATCTTCCTTCTCTCCTTCGCT
>OOFE01020607.1:46322-60174 GCA_900323365.1 Monocentris japonica | reverse complement strand
ATTCATTGAGGTGTCTGCACACATCAAGTTGAGGAGAGCCTATAACAGTTTGTCCTTATTCTGAGGACAGTGGAATGCAATGACTTGTAGGTATAGCTTTGTACTTATGGGAACAAACACTAAAAGAAAGACATCAGTGGTTTCTTTTGATGTTGTTTAATGACTAGGGTTGTATCTCTGCTCTATCAGTTGCCACTAGAACAAAATAGAACACAAACGCCAATGTGAAAAAACAGACTACTACTTTCAGCAGGTTATTCTGCAATTATTATAATATTTACTTCCACCAAGGAGGTTATATTTTTGCCCATTAGTTTGTCTTTGTCTTATCCCAACAATTTTTGAATGGATTTCCATGAAATTTGGTGGACAGATAGACCTTAGGCCAAGGAACAATTGATTAGATTTAGGTGGTGATCCACGTCTGGGATTTCCGCCATTAGACAATTATTATCTATTTTTATCCATAACTATGAAGCGGACATAGAGACTTGATTCCAAATCCTAAGTGTTCGTTTGCAGGGTCAAGAAATCAATTTAACTAAAAAATTAAGTGATTGGAATGATGTTTGTGGGTGTGACAGCAAGATGGAGAATTGTTCGGCATTGGCATAGGTTTGTGCCCTTTAGTTTAATACATATTTCACTTTGCACTTTAAATAAGAGAATATGAGAATGGCAAGGGTGTTGCTGTTTTTTGCTATCTGTGAACAATGCGCTAGTTGGAGAAGTACCTTAAAGGAAAATTCTACCCTTACTCATACATAGGTTTTGTAATTTACTTTTTTATTGTACCCATGTTCCCTCAACCTGCCATGTCTACCTCTACTTCAGTTAGTGATTTCCTACATTTCCCAGTATGCCTTTCAACAACCCCCAGAAAACGGGTGCAAACTTGTTACCTTTAGCTGTGAAGTAAAGTTAGCTTGGTATTGGATTTTGAATAGTGGATATTTTGTGGATATTTGTTTTTCCATCTTGAATAACTTAAGCAAACAAGTTAAACACATTAATAAATATATGTGTGATTACTGGAAAAGGAAGAATAATTTACAACCACTGGTTTCAATATCTGAGAAGATACTTTTCTTATGCAACCTCCAGTTCATATGAGAAGCTATTGAAATTTGAATGTGTTCATATAGTAGAGCATTCTTTTCTCAAATATATTCTATAAGTATTCACACATATATTCATCAAGGTGCTTTTCCTTGTTTGCTTCTCAAGTCATTAAAGGTGGGACAAAAATAAATAAAATTCACAGAATATCCAATATCAAGCGAACATCACTCTCATTTGTAGGTGTAGGTGGAGAGAGCAATAGTGGTAGTGGTAGATGTTGTTGTCAGTAGTGAAAAGGTAGACTCACTCACTCTCTGTGGAGAAATTGGTATCTTTTCCTCTTCTGCGATGGATTTCTCCCTCTATGATTGGTGCAAAATGGTGAGTCTAGAAAGAAGCCCTTGCTCTATGAGTCTGAGTGATTGACACCCAAATGTGACGTTTACCGTGGATGTTTTTTGATAGTTGAAAAATTATATCTGTAGTAGTCTTTTTTTCTTTAACAGAGCAATAGAATTACATTTTGTGTGTGTGTGTATATGGTGTGTGTATGCGCACCCTTGCATCTCTGAGTCAATATTATATTTCATATTTTATATACTCTCATTATACTGAAATGAGTAGTCATTGTTGTATCTTTGTTGTTTTTTTGGTTAGTAGAAATAGATGTACACTGTGCTCTTCAGCCTTAAAGCATCAAAGAAAAGACAGAATAAGACTGAACTCCGAGACTATGTCCACTATTTCATGTTGATACACTATTTTCTCCCTGTCAGCTCTAATACTGGGACCCATCTGGTGACACCCATTCCCCTTTTAGGTTCTCCTCTGGGACAGTTTGATTTACTGTCTGTGTGACATGCCCTTTTTTGAAGGGGAATGGCATGGCATTTTGAAAATGTGATTGCAAATTGGCAAACATTTTTGTGTGAAATGTATAAAAAAACATCCTAGTGTTAAACCATAAATAATAATAATAAGTATATGTAAGACAACCACAGTTTCCGTTAATACATTTCATGATGATGTCTAAAAGACTCATACTCCTACATTTTAATAAGGTTTAACTAAGCTGACAAGGTGCCTTCGTCCTCCCTAGAATAACAGTCAGAATGATGATATTTAGACGCTGGTGACGAATGTTTTCATAACTATGTCCCCCTGGCATCTCGTCCCAGTGACCTGTGTCCTTTGGAGATGTCCACAAGCAAACACTATCAGGACAGATTACATGGCTAATAACAGCCTGCAGATGAGCGATCACTGGAGGCTATATGGGGGCACTGGCTGCCCTCATGTGTATGATCTTGTCCCAGATCCAGTTCTTCTGGGAGGGTGGCGGGGGAAGCAATAAGGGTACCGCTGCCACCAGCTGCAGGCCACCTCTTACTATTTTGATTTAAACAAACACACACAGCAACTGCTCTGCTTTCTGCTGGTTTTTGTGTCTAGAGGGACCTCTGCCACTCAGGAGGCTGCCAAGGCTCAAAGACACGGTTAGGGTTACAGGGATAGGGGTTGGCCCCTAGCCACAGATGGGATTGAATTGTCATTGTGTATAATGTCACCTATAAAGCATCATTCAATATTTGAATAACCAGGGTCGACACAGCCTTGCAGCCTATAGATGACCTTGATGCGTAGTACAGCTGTATACACAATGACACACTGACTTTTTTGCCTGCATACATACTGTATCTTAGCCTTCTCTGCTTAATTCTTCCTCAGAGGCAAGCCACAATTGTGAAAACAAACAAATTTTAAATCTTAATTACTTGCCTGGTCAGCTTGGTTAAATATAGGTTAAAGACAAAAGCAAACAAAGTTGCTGCTTCACTGTAGTGTGAATTATGTCACCATGATGAAGATTATTTGGTTATCAAAGCTACATAATAAAATGCTTATTTATATAAATATAAAGGATACTGAATTGGCACAGAGAAAAGTATTAAGACAAAGGACTTGGGCTCTAGTAATTCCTTTGAAACGAGTAAGTATTTTCATAGAGAAGCATTTGAGTCATCTGATGTGTCAGTCTTAACCCTCTAGTGTTTTTGCAGTAATTATTTTCAAATGCCACAGTTGAAGAGGTAAAAAGAGTATTATTTTTATGAACATTGAAATATTTAACTTTCTAAAGTCACACAGCACAAGCAATTAAACTAAACTACTGTACATCCCTTACAAACAAAATAATTTTATCAGGACTATGAGTTGGAATACATATATAATATGTAGATATCACTAAATCAACAGTTAGGTTTGGCCCACCGATTTTTGACCCTAACCCTACAATGAACAGAGGATATTATGAATCAAATACATACAAATATGGGTAAGATTTCATGGTACACTGTGATATGACTACATTATTTCACTTTTTATTTTTTTCAAAACTAAAAACAAAACAGTTATGTTTTTGTCCCACACAGCATCAGCACCTATGTTTATCCCCAATCCTGTACGGGTCATTGCCACACTTGGAAAAGATGTATCATTAGACTGCAAACCCAGAGCATCACCCATGCCACGGATAACATGGAAGAGAGAAAACAGAAGGATACAACCAAGTAAAAGGTAAAGCAACTATTACACTGCACTTTTAAAAAGGGGTGTGCTTTTTACATTTTTAATACATTGTGGATATCTCATTTTGGATGTGTCAGTTACAATAATAACAATAATGAATAATGATATGGCCCTATTTTGGTCTGCGTAAGGAAATTCTGTTTTTGTTTGCAGCTTGTCAGAGCCCCTGGAGCTGGTAGGGATTCAGTGTCTTGCTGAAGGTTACTTAGTGCAGATCCCTGAACCCGGGTCCACCACCTGAAGGGCAGTTTCCTTACTCACTACACCACCCTGCTGTCCAATATAATAATAATAATAATAATAATAATAATAATCAACACAACATTTGTTAATAAAATGTTGCTGGAACATATGTAGTTATTTATATAGAGGCCTGTTGTGTTGAAAAGAATCTTCAAATGAGATATCCACTATTTTCAAAAAATCACAAAATCATTGCTGGCATGAAAGTAAAACTCACGACCAAACATTATTGAAGTAATTATCTGACTTGAGCCCTTCAAATATTTTTTGACATTTAGTGAGGTTTAACTTTGCTTTCACCATTTATGGACTATGTACATTTTTTGTATATTTTTTTATACAGAGTTAGAAATATTGGAGCCCTGTATTATAAATAGTAAGAGTTTTTTTTCCTATGCACAGTTTACAGAGTAGAACTGAAACTGAAAATGAACTCCCCTGCAAAATATGAAATCTTAAAAACATTGTTTGCCTCAATATCTTTAGATCATGTTTCACCATAGTTTCATTGCGTAAACTCATTCTCATTCCAACTCAGGCCCTCAAGGAATTGTTTACTTGTCTTGTTTTAACAACTCACAGTTTCGTTACTGTAACTGAAATTAAGTGTCACAAATAAAACACCTTAGGTACCAGCAAAGCTCTGGAGAAGCTCAGAGCAGGGCGATGGTGCATCAATCAAAGTGAGCGACAGCACTGAAATTATCAGTCACTGCTGAGCATCCCAAGTTGTGAGTGAGGGAGCAGGACCTTTGTTTATCTGCCAAGATCCAGCAATCCATTCAACAGCCTAGCAGCAAGGGCAGCCAGTTGATAATCATATCCTCAGTTTGCCCCTCAAAGACGAAGTGGCAAATCAAACTGCTACTAACAGGTGGATGGAAAAATTGGGTATTCAAGGAGTAGTTTTACAATAGTAATTTTTCGAGGTCAGTAGAAATCTGCAGAATATTTCACTTTTGGTTGAAGGAAAAATGGTCCTCAGTGGCAAATTTGGAGGCGATATCTATTTTCTATAAAATAGCTGGTTTCAGCAGAACTGATGGATGGGGATAAGTTAGTGAGCGTGTTGCCCTAAAATAGTGATTAATGGCCGTGGCTTGTCTTGCTGTGATAAAGCATTTGAGGTATTTGTCAAACCCTTACAAATCAATTTTTCAATGTTGTCGCCATACACCACAGGGAGATTCATACCTGTTCTAACACCTTAATCTTGTTTTCAACTAACTTTACAGTCTTGTCTCCGGAGAGTAGAAAAAGGTTCACCAAAATATTGACAAAGTAGTTAGTAGTTAGTTAATCTCTCCCTATGTCATTTGATATTAACTGTTGCCATTATCCAGGTATATGGTTCATTTTCCTCATAATCTCAATTAAAAAAATGTGTACAATCAATAATTGTAGCCTGTCTCACATATTACTCTTGAGCTGCTTTATCATCGATACTTTTATAATCACAACTCATAAGCAAATCTTATTTGAATTTGACACTTTGTTGCGCCTTAATAATGTAGTAGGATGAATGAACTGTATAGTACAGTATCTTCATGGGAGTTACTGCTACTCATGATTGCCTTATCTTCCTCTGGAAAAAGCTGATATAAACAGGAAGGGCCATGCATTTTCAGGTCTTGGACAGGGTGACTTCTGCAAGGAGTTTCTGACATTACCTATAGAAAAGTGAGTAGTTTATGGATGGAGAGACGTTCAATTCTGTGAAGAACAGCCAGTTGAATTGAAAGAGCTTCACGTTTATCTGACATTGACAGCTGTGCTGACTTAATGAAGGTTTGTAATTAACATGGATTTCCGCTAATGTTCAGGGCTTTTGTCTCTTAAATAGAAGGTATTAATCCCGTTAGTTTGAAAGTACATGGCAGACTCAATTGAAACCCAAAGCCTCTTTTTGGAGACAAACAAAAGGACAGCATCATTTGGCAATTTCAAAAAATATATATATGGCATGTTCTCATGCTGCGGATTTTTTAAATATTTACCTCAGAAACCTCACATGTAAAAATAGCTCCCAAGTGCTGTAGGTTACTGTGATCTTCTAATGTTTCTTTTAAATTTCCGAAGGTTGAATTAATTTGCATATTTTGTATACCCAACAGTCCCTATCATGTGTCCTTTCTGCCTCAGTGTCCTTGTCGGATGTGGATTCCCTCCCTAATTTGAAAAATGTCTCCTGGCTGCATATTGCTTCTGAATTGTCTATGTGTGGCAAGACGTGGTCACGCCTTCATGAGTTTCTCTGCCAATTTCAATCACCTTGACCATGATGAAAGAGCTTAGTGCTGTAAATATGAATGCCAAACAATAGGAATTAAATTAAAAGACAAGAGAATACCCCACTCCCCCATCATTCAGATTGTGTGTTTTGGGCAGAAATTGAGTTTCTAATAAAAAAATGATAACTTTGTAAATATTCATCCCCACTTCTGCAGCCCAAGCTCAAATAAAAATGTAATTATAAACATTCACAATGAAAATATATGAAAGGAGTTGACATTGGACACTGTGGGGAGAACAGTGACTTACCGTGATTCCCGTTACTATACATTCACTTGATCCCTACTATAAAGCCGTCTGCTCACACACCTGCTTGCAGTGTTTTGGAGTAGAGTCAGATCCTATTTGTCATCTGGCATCAAGCACTCTATTTTAGGTCTGTTGTTGAAAAGTCAGAATTAAATTTTAATATCATATTGCCGCTGTCATTCGGCTGGATAAGGGTATGTGTTGGTGAATTCAGACTCACTGTTTATCATAGCAGTATTAGGTTTGTTTTTTCTCTCTATTACACGCGTGTTTCCCAAGAGGAGAGCTGGATGATATGCGTGTCTTAGTTTGACAGCTTTTGCTTTCGATTCATTGAATGCAGCAGTTATTCAGGTTTTGACAGGTAGATTCATGAGCACTGTGCAAGATTAATGCAACATTTATTTAGATTTTTCTTATGAAAGGTTTAATGCAGAGGCAATAAGAATAAAGAAATGTACTTATTCACATTGCATTCAAGTTGTTATCATTCCAGTGTTTTCCCCAAATTTACTTTAATGAAGTTAAAATTAGTACATCAGAATTGTTTCCTTTGCCCCATGTCTCATCTTCTTCTTCTTCTATTGAACACTTGTCCCCAATTAGCTTAATCCTTATCATTTCTATTAGCATCTGTGTTTTAATCCTGTGTGAGATAGGGCTATCTAATGGTATCTGGAAATCAGTTTCATTAACACATTTCAATTGCTGATTGATCTCGAATGCTGGAAACAGCATTTGACTGGCCATTTTCCCATCACTGTTTTTATGTTACCTTGTTGAAGGTTACACAGCAAATACAAACACTGTTCTTGACTTTAAATTCTGCATCCTAAGTCCTCTGAGCCTGTTCCTAACACAAGGAACTTACTGTTGGATAACTTTTGTCCATCAAAATCAGTGGTATAAGCTTGTTAGACGTAAACAGAACTTGTGCTTGTTTGCCAAACATCTGAGCTGTTCCATTAAACTTTCCTCCCAACATCCTTTGTGAATATCACTGTTCTTGTAGCCCTACACTACCACAAACATATAACCCCATGGCTGAACTTGTAGTTCAATTGTTCATATGTGAATTTGTTTCTCATACCTGTATTGATTTTTGTGTCCTTTCTCACAGGATTATGTTGTTACGGAACAACACTCTGAGAATTGTTAACTCCAGCCGAGCGGATGAGGGGAACTATGTGTGCCGGGCAGAGAATCAGTTTGGCTCGGCGGAGATGACTGCCATGCTGTGGGTAAAAGGTAAGTGATGCCCAGGGGGGCTTTATTTTCTGCCAAATTAGCACAAGTCAGCCACCAGTAAACAGTCCCCAATGTCATTTTCCCCCACCTTTGCTCGGGTGCCAGGGAATTTATTGTGTTTGCTCAACCGTGAAGTGAGGGCTTTCACATTCAGGAATCATATTACAAGGACACATTTTAACAGAGTAAAGGCCTGTCTCATACTGTACACAGTCCAGTTTCAGAGTATACCAGAATGTTTATATGACCAAGGTGAGTGTTTTGCCTATGCTAGGGTTGGTTCACACGATTTGTCGGGCAGTAATGTCACAGTTGAATGCAGCTGCTTGACGTTAGCTTTGGGTTATCCGGAGATGACAGTGCAGCAGCTTTGTGCTTCCAGAGGCCATGCGTGTGGAGCTTAGCCCTAGCAGAGTGGAAGTCACTGTGGGGGAGAGCGTGGTGCTGAGCTGCAAGGCAACACATGACACATCGCTGGATGTGGCCTTCCAGTGGCTCTTCAACCAGAATCCAATCAACTTTCAACAGGATGGCGGCCACTTTGAATACATCCAAACAGTAAGAGCAAGAGTAAGAACCAAAGTAAGACTAAGACTAAATGTATTGTCTGTCTGGAGATCTATCTATCTATCTATCTATCTGTCTGTCTATTTTTTTGTTTGGCTGCATATTTATTTATTGAACTATTTATTTAGTTGTTTATTTCTTCATTTAATGGTTTGCATGCAGGTTAATTTTCTGGAAGATGAAAATGTCTTTTGTTGTCTCTATTTCGGCTTCATAATTACTGAATTTAGACACAGCTCGTTGTACCAAACACTTGAATAAGAATCAATCCCTTAAAGGTCAGACAACCCTGAGTGTCATCATGATTAAAGGCCTGTAGTGAATTACACAATCATGTTTATCAAAGTCTATCAGAGCAGACAGATAAGCCTGAGCACATGTTAAGGCCCCTCTGTGATTTATCCCCTCTGAAGTGGCAGAGCTATACAGGCACAATGCTTTCAATGTCTCAACCAGACAGCCCTGACCAAGGTTTGCAGGTCACATTCAAGACACCTTCTTTTGTTTGCTTCTGAATGGCAGCTCTGAGATTGATGAAATGAAAATGCAAGCAGAGATTGACTCAGTTTGCCTTAGCAAGGAAATAAGGATGTAAACAGTCAGCCATTTATTTAGAGTGAGCAATGAGAAAATCAACAATGTTGGGCTTGTAACTACGAAACCCCCATGATGCTTATACTATACTTATTGTTGCTTGTTATTGCTTATTAATGCGTATTATTATCACTGTACCACTGATCATTGCGTTCATTGGATTACTTTCTAAAAACGTATTCATTCTTCATACTTTTTCACTAGTTAAGCACATTTGAGGTTTTGGAGGTTTTGCATATAGATTTTAGCTGGTTCATTATATTTGTCTCTAGTCAGCAAATGATGATTATCAACCACAAGACAGGAATCTTGGAAAGAGAGACGAAGACTCAGAAATAAAAACATGTAACAGGAACATGCATTCAAATTGCCCATTCCAAGTTAACAGATAGCATTGTCATGCCAAATGTCACTTTGAGAAGACATTCTGTACATATCATGATGTATTAAGCTGTATTAAGATGAGCTGTTGTGTTGATACACACAACTC
The DNA here is from genome assembly GCA_900323365.1 of Monocentris japonica. Classification (NCBI taxonomy): domain Eukaryota; kingdom Metazoa; phylum Chordata; class Actinopteri; order Trachichthyiformes; family Monocentridae; genus Monocentris; species Monocentris japonica. The sequence goes on along the minus strand of OOFE01020607.1, from coordinate 50,840 downwards.
ATCCAGATACTTGCAGGGCATAACTCCAGTAAGTGTATTGCATTGCTACCAGCCTATCATCAACCCTCTCAGCATTTGTTTGAGTCAACATGGCATAACAGGCCAGCAAATACAAAACATATTTGTTGGTGCCAATCTCACAATTTGTGGTTTGGACAGGAGCAGGGCCAAGTGTGTAAGCCTGTATGTTTTTCCTGCTTAGCTGTGTCTCTTCATGTGTGTCTGTGGAGACTGATATTGTGAACCCATTGACTGTTTGGTTAACCCTTTCAACCCAAAGAACCTTTTTTATGGAAGTGCTAACAATTCTTAAACCAGCCAATGTAATGTAAAAATCTATTTCCAGTTTGAGGCTTGTTTATATACACATAAATGTAGACTAACCTATTCCAAATTTTAGGAATAATGTGTAAAATGAATTTGTTATAGGTTATGGTATTTGGTTTTGCTTCTATTCGTATCCCAAATCCCATACATCCCATATTTTCCTCTCCATAATACAAAGAAAATGAATACTTAGGTACTGAGCCATAAAATGAAGTTAAAGACAGGTTTGCAAATGAGTGCAAGGAGCCCTGTTCAGCCCATTATTCTTCTAACAACAGTGGATGTTAAAATCACATCTATCTTCATGCGTCCTCCGCTAGCACCCATGCTCTGGAGAGGAAGTATTTTCTGTGACAGTCCTTAACAGACACAACAGATTCCTGGCTGATGCATGGTTTGTAATTTTAATCAGGTTCTGAGCTGAACGGCTGTCTATAGACCTTGAATTATTCCCAGTCTTGCCTTAGGCATTTCTCATTTCAACAGAGAAAATACTGGTGAGGAAGAATGCAGTAGCAAGCAAGCTCCTGAATTTAACAAGAATCGCTCAAGCCACATGAGCCTCTACAAGATGTATCAGCAGCACACTTTTTGGTGTCAAGCACATTTAAGACTGGGGTTATACCTAACACTTTTATTCTTTGCTTTCCCACTTGCAGCAGTCCTCGACAGTGGATCTGATGATTAGGAGCATCTTGCTGAAGCATGCTGGGAAGTATGGGTGCCGGGCCCAGACCAGTGCTGACACTGTGTTTGCAGAGGCTGAACTTCTTGTCAGAGGTGAGCTTGTTATCTGTCACTGTACACTGAAACATCTTTGACGTTCTTCACTAGAGGCGGCAGCTCACTAGATGCCTGTGCCCTTGAAGTGAAACTCCACCCTGCAACAGAATTCACATATTATTCACTTATTCTTAGAATAAGAATAAAGTTTATATTCTGGCTCAGAGCATAACTATAACATTACTAAAGTTAACTTATTCCATGAAGCTAGAAAATTAGCCTCCAATTTGTTGCCAGTGGAGCAACTCCAGGAAGTGCTGGTTTATTACTTCAGAGATTAGAGGCTTGCTTCTAGTGAGGACAATCACTTAATGACTATTGCCCAGATTATAGCCCCCATTTGGCCATCTTTACTAATTTTCTATAGTCACTGTGAGTCTGATGCAATCTGGACAGACGGTCGGCCTGCATGAACAAGTTTAATGCTAGCAGTTAGGCAGATTGGCAGAAATGTCTAGCAATCAGATTTAGATTCTATTATCACCAATGCCTATTTCTGATTATTGCAACTAATGATTATTGGTCATGCAGCTCCTGCTCTGTTTTTGACTGTCTCATGATGACACATTTATACATGTTTTGAGGCTGTGTGAGCATCATTTAGTGTGTGATCCTCTATCCTTGCCACGAAGCCTTGTAAGCACACTTTTGCGATGGCATGGCAGGAAGAAACTTTTGAAATTTTGAAAGACCAGTCATCCATTGTGATCTGAACTCACATTTCCACAGTCTTTTAGGATTATCACAGTCCTCTAGTGTGTCGGAAGCCCTTCAGAGAGAGTTTTTCATGTTCTGATTGAGCTGTCCAACATCATGGGGATGAGTGAATTTTGTTTTAGGGTTGATTTCCCCTTACAGCTTGAGATAGATAGGTAAGCAATGACTGGCATGACAACCATATCCTATGCAAGGAATAAGCCACGGGGGATGGGTGGGGGTAAATAAAAAAAATGCAATCAAACTGCTTCGTGGATAAAGACTGCCTCCAGGCCTAATGGTTTCGATAGTCTATAGGAATAGTCAGTAGTCTAAAGGAGTTTCAATAATCTATAGGAAGTGTGCGCTGCCTGAACCTGCACAATGCAATGTATTAATTTCCCACAATGTTATTTCTAGGATTGAATATCTTATTAAACTAGAGCTTGCAAAAATGTCAATACCAGAACCAAATTGAGCTCAGTGGTGCTTAGTGATTTCAGCCTGCCATTGACTCAGTTCTACAGTATGTAGTTTGATGGTTTTAATGACTGTTGCCAAACCTTTTAACACCAAGACAGGAGAGCTCATATCATGGTGTTTGGCCAGACTTAAAACAGGGTGCTGTTCCTATAGTGACACAAAATGCATATTAATGTCCTCGAATGCAAATGTACCTTTCAATGCAACCTTCTAATGGGCACTTCTTGGGGACACAGTACATTGGTTTTCATTGAGCGTACCAGCTGTCAGCTTTTCATTTACAGCTGTTCCCCCTAGAGTCCTCAGACATTTGCTGCACTTGCAGATTACATTTACTTCTGAAGGCTGAGGTAAACATATGTTCAGCTGTATTAAAACAGAGGAAGGTCTACCACACAGTTATGCTCAGCAGAACTGGCAAACTGCCTCTGAAAAGCAAAAAAAAAAGCTTCAATATCCCGTAATCAGCATGAAATCCTCCTCTGTGTCTGCCGCAATCCTGTTTCAGTTTTGTAAGTCTTTGTGTTCTCACTTCTTGTTTGTTTGTGCTGAGATTACAACAGGGAATTTTAAGTTTTTACCACATGCACATAGTAGCACATCCTGCTTTATGCTTGCATGATTGTGTCGATTGGTTTAGCTAATAGCAACGATGCGTGATGAGGACATGGCAATATACACTAGCTCAACAGCAGAGGAGGTTGTGTTTTTCTTTGCTTCTGTTGAGGCATTTGTGTGGCATTAGTGGTCAAGCTGTTTAAGATAGTAATTTAGCCGGTATGTCTGATTCTTTCCACTAGGTCCCCCTGGACCCCCTGGAGTGGTGATAGTGGAGGAGATCACAGATACCACAGCCACTATGTCCTGGACTCGTGGGCTGGACAACCACAGCCCTATCAGCACCTATAATTTACAGGCCCGCAGCCCATTTTCATTAGGCTGGCAAACTGTCAGAACAGGTAATCAATAAGGAGGAAAATGCAGCCTCTGGATCTGGGAGGGTGGATGTGGTGCTGTATACAAAACCTTTAATCCTGCCCAAAGTCTTGTGCAGAAACGGTGAACAAGCCTAACCAGCCTAACAAACAAGCTTACTATTAAAAGAAACACAAATTCAAGTGGCATGGCAATCTTACAAATTAACACAATTAGACTTTTAAAATCACCTCTAGCAAATAATGGAAAGAGTTTACCTCAAAGTTTGTTGCTCCACAACAAACTCTGAACTTACGTTTCTTCTTAGATGCCTGTTTGATAAGTTTAAATGGTGTCCTTATTTCAACTGTCATTTTATGTTTGAACTTAGCTGTTGTTCAGAAGAGCTTCGTAAAAAGTGAGTTCAGCTTATATTAAATGTCAATCGTTTGAATTTTATTCAGTGTCATCTCAAAGGTTAGTGGAAAATTGACCTCTTTTGGCTTGATTATAATGCTAATCCATGTTCATCCAATGTGAATGCACCGCAGATTTTTTCGTGACGCTTTCAAAAGTGAAATGACCATTTTTTCTGTACCTTGACAGAAAAACCATAATTTATTATTATTTAATGTCAAAGGATGATAGCTTGCTAAGCATTGCATGTAATCCATCCTAATATGCTGTGTAAGGTTAGGGTGTGATAATGATTCATCCCCATAGATAGATAAATCACACTTTGCATACATTCCTCTCACATCATGTCTGTTCAACAATTTGATGAAGCACAATTTGGTCTCTGTGATGTATTGTAAGTGGTGAACTTGTTAAGATTAGCATAAAGGGAATAGGGCTTTTAGCTCCCACTCCTTGCAAACAGAGTTATCTGCTCATGTTTGAAGAGCAGCATGCTTGACAGAGTGGCCTCATGGTGCTGTGCATCGAATGATAAGACTGTAAGCTCCACTGTTTCACTGAATGTATGGCCCCTAGTTAGCATAGTGAGACTTCTGGTTCATTTGTGCCATGGCTATGCTTTCAGTCTAATGCTTGTTTATTGTTGCAGGATAAATATTGACAAAGCCTAATTATGGCAACCCTGGAGAAACTAGATTGGTTCGGTTGCCTGCTTGTAAAACACATAAAACCTGGCCAAGAGATTCATCACAGTAACATGGTGCATTCAACAAACAAAACGAGGCTTAGGTGTGCCAGGGCGAGGCCAATCAGCTGTGACTTTTTTGATTGGTAGAAATCAGCTGTCACTCCTACTTTACCTTGTAAACCAACGATTTCTCTGCAAGACTTTGAAAA
>OOFE01020607.1:22464-46302 GCA_900323365.1 Monocentris japonica | reverse complement strand
GAGATCAGTGAAGGGGGGCACCAAAACATGAAATTATTGCTAGCTTCCTGTAGCTGGGATAATAAGCTACTATTCCACAACTCTTTGTAATGGCCAGTAGCCTAAGACAACTGTCTTTGGATATCAATAATTGTCTGCAAATAACAAAGTCAAGGAAATAATAGCTAGTTGCAATCAGCAGGTTGTTGCAGGAAATAAAGTTTTCACATTTTCAGTCTTAGCAACAGACAAACTTTTATAGCTCTGTGTCTCAACTTTAAATACTGTGACGATAGATAGATAGATAGATAGATAGATAGATAGATAGATAGATAGATAGATAGATAGACCTTATTTAGTTGTTATGTAGTGCTTGTCATGAGTACATATATACACATGCAATATTTCTCTCCACAGACCCAGACCCAGTCACAGGGGACATGGAGTCAGCCATGGCTGTGGAACTCAACCCCTGGGTGGAATATGAGTTTAGAGTGGTGGCCACTAATGCCATTGGGACTGGAGACCCCAGCACACCCTCAAGAGGAGTTAGAACTAAAGAAGCAGGTAAAAGCCCTCAAGCCATGAGCCCTGGATAAATGACCTTCAAGTCACAACATCTTGAAAAACATAAGCAATCCTCCTGAACCCAGGAAGTCATTGTATAATGTGTTGAGAACACTTTCCAGTTAATGATTTGTCATAGCTAGAGAGCTTAGTCGGTGCCTCGACACTCCACTTCATGACTGTGTTATATCCCCATTGTTAACTCACTCAGTTTTAATTGGACAAGAAGTTCAAAATAAGCTGCTTACGTGAATTTCGACAAGTTTAGTGTTTCAGTTAAAGCAGCCAGGCCTTCGTGCCCTGAGGCAAAGACACAGCAGAATAAACTATTTATGGCGAACAAGAACTCACTCACTGAGACAGTCTGGATCAAGTGTGTCGCTTCACTAACTGCTAATTTCTCGTCTATAAAATGTAATAATTACAAAGGTCAGTGGTCATTCTGAAGTGGCTTATTTAATATGTCCTATCTCTTCAGCATAATTAACAGACTAATTACTGTATCTAGTAACAGTTTTTTTAATCCATCCTTAGGACCATGTGCTGAATGCTAAATCATAAGCAACTGTCTGAGAAGTGTTGCTTTGCTGATTCTGTATTTCCATATTTTGTGCCGTACATAAAAACGTATTGAACTGAGTTTGTACTGTAAATGCAGTCTGTGGTTTAGCAAAAAGCTGATATAGTGTTGCTCTTTTTGTTTCATGCAGTCCCGTCGGTGGCACCGGCTAATGTTAGTGGAGGAAACGGCCGCAGGCATGAACTGGTCATCTCCTGGGAGGTAAGGCCCTCCGCTAACCTCGCTCCAAAGCACAAGTGTGACAACCCATGTACTCTTAACTCAAGTATTACATATAATTTGGCCAAATAGATCCTCAGTAGATGAGCACAGTGAACACAATGACCACATTCTGGCTTGAACAAAATAGCTCCTAATTTAATAACAAGGTTTTAGGACTTTTAGGATTGTTATCACCATGGAAATATGGTGCTATTATACTAAAGTGAGCATATATTGGGTACGTGTTGAATTGTTGGATGAACAGGAGTTTACAGAAGCTTTTTTCGAATATGGCCTCCGGAGCACCTCTATACAAGCTGGGATCTGTGTGTTGGTTGACATGTGCTCTTTAGGCCAGGCATCCTGCCTGGTGCACCAGCATAGAAGTCACACATGCATGAGCAGCTCTAGATTGGTGCACAGTGTATTTACATACCAGGAAGTAGCTCTGTGATTTTCTAACGGTAGTGGATATGTTCGTGCATACATACATACATACATATATACAAGCATATGTACGCACGACTTAAATAATTCAATCATTTGTTCAGTGATTCTCTTAGTAACAACAACACCAACAACACCACCACAACACTTGGATTTTAACAAAGAGTTTTTAAAGTCACTGTGGTTTCACTCACTCCAGTCATGAAGACCTCCCAACCCACCCCTCCACCCAAGCACCTATTAAAAGTAATCATGTTCCTTATTCTAACCCCCAAAACAAACAAAGAAATAAAAAATGTCATAAGTTGTCAATGGAGGCAGTCGGTAGTCAGTAGCATTCAAGTCGCCAATCCACAGATAAACATGAAGGAGGAATTTGAAATATAGTCTTAAAAATAGACAGCTGTCAAAAGTTTAAGAAAATGGTCCTGGTTTATTTTGTCTGGCTGGCGAGCAAATGTGTAAGACAAAATTCAAAAACTGAACATGTATGAAATATGTCACACCACGGTAAACCAAGGTGCCTGTATGAGTCACTACAGCCCATTTTTATCTTGGGCTTAACAATGTCTTTTATGAGCATTGTGAGTCATGTTCCCTTTTTTTCAGGATCAATATCTTGAAGATATAAACTATAAATATAGATATAAATAGTCATTATTGCACGTTTGAACCCAATCGATGAAAATGTGTGAAATAAGCATCTAAAAAGGTCAAGCGCACATTGGTCATGCAGCATGGACAGAATGGACAGGAAACTAGTTGAGGTTGCTAGTCATCACCAGTTCAAGGGGATGTCAGCTTGGTAATAAATAGGTTCCATAGGTCTTGCTCTTCCATACAAGACCACTGCAATGCCTTGTTGGGTCCATAAGTGCTAATTTGACATGAATCTGTGCTTTGAAATGTAAGTCAAAGCAATGTCAAAAACATATACCCTGTTCTAGATCCTACCGTGTTTCTCAACCTTTTCAGCTTGCAACCCCCAAAAAAGCAAACTACTCAAAACCCCTTGTTGCAGTGAAGTTTGACACTAAATGATGATTATTTTCTCTTTTCAGGCAATTTTACATGAATAATTATTGGAAGAAACCTAGAGGTAGCAAATTTGCATCATTCTATAAGAAAAAACTATTTATCACAAAGATTAAAAACACGATAGTAGATTTTTACATGAGAATTTTTTTTTTCAGATTCCATTTATCATCACACAACCCCCAAACCCCTGGGGGGCCCGACCCCCACGGGTTTGTTAAGCCAGTGAGTGAAAACAAGCTTATCAGAGCAGGTTTCATTTGAAACATATATATTGAAACTACAGCTATGCCACTGTTCCCCTAGGAATATAACTGTCACCCAGTAATAAATGCTGCATGTGAATGTGAGTTAATGATCATGTAGAGGTTTCTATGTGCCATTCATTAAATACTTTCAGTTTTTGTTGCCTGGGAATACTTGTCAGACATTATTAAGGGGATAAAGCATGGTTGATGGACGATGCTTGTCCTACTGGTTCCTACGCTTGAAGGAAACGGTCTAATGACTTTAAGATATACAGATCATCACATTAGTTTACAGTCACCTGCACTCACTTGAGGTGAGAAATGATGTGCAGTCTAGTATGTGCAGTTTCGCACATACTAGACTTTTTTTTTGTAGCAATGTGGATTGGGAGACCTGGGTTTATTTTCTGTCCTGTTCCCAGCATCATCAAAGTGGGATCTAATTAAAACATGGATGAAAGTTCCAGCAACTGAGACATGTCAGAAAATAATAAACAGTCTGGAGATTTACTAAAAATGGAAGATGGCAGATGTACTGTATTGAGGGATTCGATATAATATTTAAAGAACAGGGTTGAGCGGAGGAGGCCAGTATTGCAGAGTTTAGAAGAGAGACAGATCACTCAGCCGTCATTGGTCATGAGCTCTGAAAGGTGGGTGACAATTGCTGCACTGAACACCCAGTGTCAGGTAAGTCTTTTACATTTCCAGCAGCAACAGCTGTTTGTTTGGAAAAAAATAGAAGAAGTTAGCATGAGCAGTAATAGCCACCATGGCAGAACAAATACTGTCACAATACGCCACAATACTGCCAAATAGATATTGGCAGGTATTCTTGAAAGTGTTGAGATCATTTTGAAGTTGCTATTTTATGTTATTATCTCAGCCCTAAAAAGTTTCTCATCAGACTGTCACATCATGTATCAACCCGATAGCAGCCTATACAGAAGCTTGGCCTCATCAAAAATGTCTGAATGATTATCTAATGGCCTTTCTTTTTTTATTGGTGAGTTACATCTGTATGGAGGGGATGTTATTCATTAATAACATTATGACATTAATAACTAGCTATGAAGGCATGGTTTTAAAAGAGATCAGGCCCATTTGTGCTTAACTAGGTGTGATCAGGAACATCAAATCAAGTTTGTTTTACTCAGGATCATTCAAAGGAAATGATTTACCAGAATGTGTTATACTGCCATATTTAGCACACCTGGGTATTTTTGAGATATCAGCTTGAGTCTAATTAAAATGGCCCAAATATCTAAATTGTCTTCAATCAGCATTCCCTTGCAATTGTTAATGTGTTGCTGAGAGATTATTTAAAGGCTGGATAATCAAGGTGGTCATGATCTAGCAGGGCTAGCAGTCCTTGGGGTACAGAGTCAGCTAACAATTCAGGTCTACATATTGCTGGAAAGCATGTCTGCACTTCCCCAATTAGGAGGTACAATATTCTGCTTAGAAAAGGAGCAAATGCTCAAGACAAAATCAAGGTTTTCTCAAACTGTAATGTCACTACTGGAGCAGTCCTTTTTCAGCAACTAAACTGGTCAGCACCACACTTAGAGAGGGAGTCATCCATCATCTGTCACTGCTCCTTGGAGATTATTAAAGAAAGAAACTGTCTGTTTGAAGTCATCAGTACCCACGTGTGATGATGGCGGTGGCATTATTACAGCCTGCCATACAGTGAGGAGCCACACGTGGATGTACAGAATGTAGGCTCCTGGGAGGCAGTGAATCTATACTGATACAGCAACGTGTGAGACATGCACATCCTGTGCAGTGGGATAACACAAAGATGGACATTGTAGTCTTCACAAGCACGTCAGGAGAGAGGGTGATATAAGAGGGTTTAGGGGAGGGCCTCACAAGGGCAAAGTAGCCTTAGCTCCATTTGAGAGGAGAGCGATAGAAGACCCTGCTGGTTGCTCTGGTATTCTACTTTACTTCAAGGTTTTCTCTGACCTGCTCCCTATGACTTGCAACTCAGTACAGGGGTGATGGAGCAGGTTGAGTGAGGCTTCTACTGTGCCAACAGTGGAGCAAGCCAGAGGTGAAAGTGGTTCTTTCCACTGGGGTATGATGGTCTTCCAGGAGGCCAGAAGTTGAAGAGGCCAGATATTGTAAGATATTGTAAAAAAGAGGCAGCTGTATAAGATGTGATAAGATGAAACTTTAATGGTCCCCTGGGGAAATGGGGTCATTGCAGCAGCAAAGAATGCAATATAGGTAAGAATACAACAAATATTGAAGAGAATACAACAAAAATATAACATATTGTCATCATGCTAAGACAGAACTCATATTGTTTTGAAAGAATTATTGCTATGCTCACTATTGACAGATTTACAGATATTTGCAATCTACAAATCGACAAATTTCCAGCACATTTGAAGGTTGTGCAGCATTGGCTCTCCACATTGTTAGCTTTACAGAGTGTCGTTAGCTGTGCTGGTAGCCATTGACCAGAGGGCATAAATTGTTGTTCGATTATTCACAGCACACGTCAATCACAGCGTACTGCACTTAAAACGGGTTTTCAGTTCATTCAATTTGATATTTGTTGAACCATCCAGTGTCTTGGAGTTTGAGGGCACAGCCTGTTCACAACTGCAAAATATGCTGACAAAGCTCAAAGGAGGCTCGCCTGGCCCCTTGTAATGCACAAAGCTGCATCAGCCTGCCAAGTGATTAAGATGTAGTGAATTTAAAATTTGGCCCCACCAGAGAGGCGCAATGATGATTAACCTTCAATCTTAGAGCAATGCCCTATAAATCCAGGGATGTTTATCAATATCTGTTTGTAATCTCAATATTTACAATGGTTGTCAATATTTAAAATGTAATAAATCTTGCCAAGTTAAGAGGATAAACTATTTGATGAACTGTTTGTCAATGGACAACTTGGCTCTCAGCCAAGTTGAGGGCACAGCATGTACAGATGAACTCGGTGAACAAAGCTGCAGCATTTGCAATTGAGAGCAGTTGAAGGCTATATTAACAGGGGAACACTGAACAGATGTGGGGGTAACCGACAGTTATTCTTGTAGTTATTAAGTATGGGAGCCCAACTGTCACCGGGAAAATAACCTTCACATGAGGAGAAGTGCACCTCAGTGGGGCATGATGGGGGATAATGTCCATTCCAGATGGGAAGGTGTTTGGCGCTCGGATACTTTGTCATTTACTATTTATAACCTCTCAAGAATGTCATTTGAATGGCTACTATATAATCACAACTCAATGCTCTCTATAAAAATACACAATCCCCAGTCAAAGAATACTTAAGGAAAAACTTAAGATTTCACACAACCATGCATAGTGCTTGGTGAGACATGAAACCCTCACGGAGAACCCTTTCAAACCTTGCATGATTTGAAGGAATTTGAAGGAATCCACCCAAAAACACTTTAATGCTGTTAGAAAACAGCTATTGGCAATATACCTTACATTTCTGGGTTCATTTTATTGTTTGGTTCGGTTCTTATTCCTGTGGATACTTGGCCAAACATTTTTAACTATCTAAAACAGACTTCAGGTTTTGCTGTCCTCAGAATTGTGCTGACATTCAGCAATCAAACAGGAAGAAATCAATCATAGAAGAGGATGAGACACCAACTTCACCACCAACAGTAGTAGCCTCAATAGACCAGAATGCAATGCAACAATGCAACATGCCAGACATGTTGTGTTTTGAGTAAGGAGCATGACTTTCTGAAAGGCATTCTGGGAAATGTAGGAACTCACTTACTGAAGTAGAAGCGGGGAGATTGCGGGGAAATACAACAAAAAAGTAAATTACAAGATTTCATCATTAAAGAAACCCATTGAACATCATAGATTGATGATATAGAGCAGTGTAAGAGTATCAGAGAGTGGAACTCTCCTTTAAAGGTTCTCATGAAGACTAAAATATAAACTGTATCTGCAATGTTTTTGTTATAAACCCCTATAATTGGAACAATTTGCTTTTACAACAATTGCATCTGCATAAAATGGAGTCTGAACAGTATTTATGATCAGAGTGTGAACTTGTTCATATTCCGCTATTAGTTGATCAATTCAAACATTTCTGCAATAAACTCTTTAAGCATTACAGAGTGTGTTATTACGAAAAGTCTAAACACAATCTAAAAAAATGATGTCTCTTCTCGGCTCATTGTGGGGGTGCAAGAATTGGTCATCCATCAATAACTACGACAATTTGGTGGAGCATCACAATGCAATGTTCAAATGCTCTACTTAGATACAGTGTCCTCCTTTTTGCACTTGCCATTTTAAGTCATTTTAGCGCTGCCCTATTTCTTCTTGTTCCAGCTAAATGCTTTTGGAAATGAATCAGGGCTCCGTCAGTGATCAATGGAGATGAATATTAAAGGAGATGGAGCAGGAATGTTAGCCCTTTTTGGCAGTCAGGGCATGTGAGCGCATGACAGTTCTGCCTCTCCAATCATCTGTGGAGGGTTGTCAGAGCCTAGATGGCCATGGTGGGCAGGGTTATTAAGCAGAATGAATGACTAAACAGTCTCTGCAGCTTCATTCAGCCGTCTCATTAGAGTCGACGGTGAGAGACTGCTTTTTCACTCGGAGCCGTTGGGAAGACCATTAGTGATGCCCCCACAGTCACCGTCGCTGAGCCCAGCAGGCCCCGCAATCCCATCCAGGAGAATTACCTCTAAGTTATATCAGCCCTCTCGTACTGTCTCACTATCTATGTCAATCTCCGTTCCCAAAGACGCAAGTGTTACTAGACTTAACTGGAGTAGCTAATTTGGTCATGCTGTTTTTAAAGACCCATATTTCGTGGCATCTCTAAAAGCTTTGCCAACTCTGATAATAACTTTGATGGAACCTAATTCATTTTCACTGATCATCCTTGTAATTAGGCAGTCACAGTGATTGGTCATTGTTGAATGAAATATGAACTACATCTCCATCCAATCCACCACTGGTCCCCTGTAGACTACATGGCTCATTTTGGTGATCCCTTTAGGGGACAATATTACTTTGAAGCCTATGCAAATCAACACATTACAGCATGACAGACTGATGCAAAGCCAAACAGGAGGACAGGTGTTTGTCATTTATTACATTTAGCCAAAGATTTAATTCCTGCAGCTCATATTTAATTAAATTCTATCTCACTTAATAAATTGCATTTGATTTGATTAAGTGTGGAGCAGCTGTTTGAGACAGCTCCCAGTACCACCAATTCAGGAAAACCATAGACACGCATTCGAGCCAGCACACCAAACACTGTGCCCTAAAAATCCTCCAGTCGGACAAGGAAAGTTAAATTGCTACATGATTGGCACAGCCAAACCAAATAGGATTTGTTTTCATTACTCAAGATTGACTGTATCTTTATTAGCACTGGCAGACAGCTGCAGTAATGGGGAAGGAAATAGAAAGCTTGTAATACAGGGCTACTCTAGAGGCAGTAGTCATGTTTGTTTGTTTTTTAATTTTTAGTAGCCTACAAGTTTAATAATGTGCTATTATAAAATAATAGGTGCATGCCGTGTTCAGAGGTGTGGAAATCACATCCACCGTGCTAAACTGTTAACACCTCAACCATCTGTCTGGTGGTATTTTACACACCACGGTCAAAGAGGTTTTTGTTTGGTGATCCCAATTTGATGTGTTGCTTGTGCTAGGTGATCCCAATTAACAGATGCATTCAAGTTTGCCGTGAAAGCACATGACATTTACAAGTAATTTCTTTCAAAAAGAACAGATGCATCTTGGTGTTTTTGATTTGGTACTTTTGAACATATTATTTGGAAGCCTGCCTTTCACTGAAGAAGCTATCCAATTTAGAAGATTTACAAATAGTGAGCCTTCAATTACAGAGCTTTAGTGCTGGTAAGCCAGGATATAAATAATCTCTTTGAAAGGCACTCTTAGGTAATTGTTTTTTATCATACTCATTCAGCAAATGTTAGGATTGAGTGTTTAAAAATCCCAGCTTTTTTGTCTTGTCCACTTATACAGTGCATGGTTCTTTTCTTCTTCCCTGTGTTCAGCCAGTATCTGAGGAGTTCCAAAACGGTGAGGGCTTTGGGTACATTGTTGCTTTTCGTGCCAACGGAACCCGAGGCTGGAAGGAGAAGATGGTTACTTCAGCAGACTCTACAACATACAAGTACAGAGATGAGACCTTCCCACCGCTTACCCCCTTTGAAGTGAAGGTTGGGATATACAACAATAAGGGAGATGGGCCTTTCAGCAAAGTCGTCACCGTCTACTCTGCCGAAGGGGGTAAATTGATGTTGAGATATTGTGGTTGCATTTAAAGAATACACAGGGAATGGCTTGAAGCATTTTGACCGTCTGTTGCGTTTGTAATGTAATGTTCTTTGCTCAGAGCCAAGGGACGCCCCATCTGATGTGAAAGCTTCCAGCATTTCTTCATCAGAAATTAGGATCACTTGGAAACTGCCCAATCCTGGCCCTGGAAGACCTAGAGGATATGAGGTTTGTGTAGTGTGTGTGGGTGTGCGTGTGACTGTGTGCACATGCATGTGTGTGCATGTATGCTTGAACATATATGCATGTGATCTTTTTGCACATACATGCATGCATACCCTTGTGCATGTGTATGAACAATATTTTTCCAAGCCATTCATTTATGTTCTTAGGTCAGCTACTGGAAAGACATGGAGCAGGAAGAGTCAGGAAAGAAACAAAGAACTGTGAAAAATGAGACATCCATGGTCTTGACAGGACTAGAGGGCAACAGTCTGTATCTCATCACAGTAAAAGGCTTCAACAGCATCGGCCAGGGTCCTGCCAGCGCTGCTATCACAGCCAAGACCAGGAAAGCCTGTGAGTACAGCACTGACACTAATCATGTGGTACTATATATGGAATGGAGGCTACCTGTTAAGTTTGCTCTAAATCTCCTTGTAAAAAGTGTAGTAATTGACCTAGTTGGTTTAGACTGAGTCTGTTTCAATTTGTATCCATAAGTACTGCAGTTTGAGTGTTGCACTCTCTCCCCAGCTCCAGCTCAGCCTCCAAGCAACCTCATGTGGATTCAAGAGGGCAACAACGTGTCTTTAAGCTGGGACCCAGTAAAGGCAAAAGACAATGAATCTGATGTCATTGGGTACATGGTAAAGATCATTTGCTTCTGTCATTTTTATTCATTTTCATTCAAGAACATTCAGACACAGAAAAGCAGTTATGCAAACACTCCTACCTGGAAGTGCTACCTGTACTGGAGGTGTGCATGTGTGTGTGTACTGCAGGTGTTACTGCGCCAGGAAGGAAGAGGCCACAACCAGGTGACAAGAACCATCAACCCCTCCACCCTGCTCTCACTGCCAGAGGGAGGCACCTATATCATCGAGGTGCGCGCAGTCAGCGAAGGGGGAGAGGGAGCAGTCAGCTCCCAAGTCCGAATTGTCACCTCCTCCGGTAAGATGGAAGACATAGAGGCCTCTCCTCCCAGCTATACACTCCATTACCTGGCTTCTGCAATCCAATCTCTATGCAGAGACTGTTTTTCCTTTGTAGCGATCTTGTGTTCTGCCCTTAATTGAGTCACCACAGCTGTTGTGTAAGCCAAGTTTTCTTTGGCTAATACCGTTTTAATTACCTCGCCCACACAAACTTACCTACTCTTAACACAGCCAATTAACTTTCAAGGTACGTCGAACACAAAGTTTACAGTCCTTTGTACAACATGAACAACCAGTCTTTCAGGGCAAAGCATAGCTTCTTTTCTTGCTTATTTCCTCTTTCCTTCCATTCCTTTTTTTCTTCTTTGACAAAAAAAGACCATTCCTTCACAGCTCCAAATACCCTGAGACCAATTCATTGAAATGATCAATGCCGGTATTCAATAGTACAAATGAATGCAGTCTAAAGCATTTTGTTTAGAGACTTTATTTTCATCTGTATTGACTGTAAAATGTCGTCTCTGCCCCGCCCCCCCCCTTTTATTTTCCCAGGCGTTCGAGCAAAAAGCAGCCAGTGCTCACTGCACTGCCTGCCACAGAGCCTAACATGGACACCATTGCTCCTGGTTCTTCTGGTGCCTTCAGCTTCCTGGTGAGGCCACTGTGGAATACCCATCTCCATGGAGGGAGCCACCAGTCTTCCGCTCCCTCATTCCCTCAGACTGTCTGCTTGCTTTGGCCTTACCCATCCCAAAGGGCCTGAGGCCTGCCGAGGGGAGTTGCGTCTGCCAATTAACAGATGGTTTTCAAAGTTGATCACTTTTGTTCCCTGTTTCTTTTGGGCCCCTAGACATTTTATTTGCGCCGTTCTTTCCAACATCACTGTAGTGCTGTACTGTAGTGTACATTGTGTGGAAAGACTTGTTTAATCATTTACTTTAACATAATGCGTTTTCCCATTGACTGGCATCTAACTACTTCCAGACGGCTCCTACAGCTCTGAGGCTCTACAGAGCGTGAACAGTTCCTCGAAAGCTGCTGTGGAAGTAATACAGGGATCAGCCGGGCTGCTTCTTTTCATTACTTATCTGCATCAATTTACCCCATGGCTGCCTAACAAGCAATGCAGCAGAAGCTCAGTAGAGATAAGTGCATTGTTTTCTTATTCACACGTTGAGAGAAAAAGTTTTTTATGGTACCAAAAATCTTACTATTTCCAGAGTTGCTTTTTGTACATTGTGTTACCTTTAGAAAAAAACAGTGGTGTGTGTCAGCTCCGTCAAAGTTTCTGTTTTTTGAAAAAAAATTAAAAACAATGCTTGGTGATATGTTGACTGTTGGATGTATGGAGGTAGAAAACAGGTACATGCCTGTAGTGCCCAAAGGCATCCTTAGATGAAGACAACTCTGTAAGGACTCATGGTATCAGTACAAATAAATGTGATGTATATTTTTAAATGTGTGTGGTCTCTAATTTCTAGGTTTTTAATCCCTAGAAAACCACAGACTATAAAATATGTGACCATGAACAACTGACTGGAAGAAAAGGAAAGACTTTAAAAAACACTTTAGTCCTTGGAGGCTGTGAGCCTTACTCTCTGCCACCAGCATCGCTGACACCACGTCTGCAGATAAACTCCCCGATCTGTCATTTCACAATATATACAACCTGCTACATCTTATTCACAACCCATGTCCATATTCTGATGAAACACTTCAGGCATACAAAACTGCCAATGCTTTACGGTTTCACGTCAGGGTGGGTGAACTATCCAAAAGTGGGGCAGGTAAGATAACGGTACATTTATAAATTGTTGCCATGTGTCTTTTTATCAGCGGGCAATCAATGAAATTTCACCGCCTCCATCCCGACACGATCATTATAACCGACGGCACAACATACGGTACGGTAGCATATGGCATTTTAAGCGGTACATAAAATAAGTGGTAATAAAACCGCGATGGTAAGCACATTCTCTGAACGTTGGTCAATCTGGTATCAACAGTGACGTCACTGCAATTCGGGCACATTACTCGCAACGGCACAAATCAATCAGTGATGAGACACTTTTGTCCTGTACTGCAAATGCGATTCTTTTAAGAGTTGCTCTCCTACCATACAGTTCCACCCTTCGAGCAGCCATTCCCATGTGTGTTATGTAAGGTGTGACCTTGATTGGATTCCACACGTGGCAAAAGACCCCATAAAACTTTCTGTGATAAAAGAACCACTGCAGAGCCAAATAGGGCAGCATAAGGAGTACCTCTCCTTCCTCTCGGGCTCCTCTCTCACCTTGTCTGCAGCAAAACCTTATCTTGCGCTGGGCAGAAATCCAAATGAATTTGCCTCAAGTGTAATTAATGTAAGAATGGAGATCTGTAGCCCATGGAATAGTCCCGATACCTACTTGCTTGAGCAGACCTTTTGCCTCCTCTGCCTCCAGCTCCCTGGACTCTCCATTACAGGCTCAGCATAACCTGGCTCACCCGCTCAGGTTCAGACAAGGGTACCAGCTCCACCACAAGAGATAAGACCACACGGCAGGATAGAGGACAAACACTGCTCCAAGCAGTTTCTATCCCATGGAAACTCCTCTTCTTTTTGACCTCTCTGTTTTGGTTAATTCAAAGGGGGAGGTTGAGGTGGCAGAGGTGGTCTCCTTTTTTCAAGTTGTACATCATTTCTGTCAGTGATGCAAAGCATGAAACAGTTTAATGTGGATGGAGGGGTTTTGCAGTGCTTTTAGACCGTAGCTCCAACACATGCCTCCACACAAGAGCTAATGTACCGACCTTTAATTATTCATGCTGCACCTGTCTGTGTTGGCGCTTCTGATTCATGATAATGGATTGTGTATCCTGCAAGGCGACCCATTGGGTTCAGAGAGCCCGAAGCTATGGTGTCAGCAATTAAAACATGAACTCCCCCTAGGTTAATGTCAATGCGTGCAGGTTTCTGTGTGTGTGCGTGCACGCGAGCGCTTGTCGGGGTTTACTTTTTAGCTTTATATATTATGCTAGATGATTTTGAAGCCAAGTGCGTATTGTTATAGATTAATAGAATACATCAGTTTATTTTAAATTTTTATTTTATTTCATTGAAGACAATTATACATACATATATCTAAATGGTTTTTATATCAGAATTCAAAACAAAACCAGAACCTAATCATATGATGCTTCAGTGGTATCGACGCTGTATTTTACATTCAGTCTCAAGCAATCTGATTGGTCAAAGACACGTTCCAGCTGTATTGGTAGTTCCCATACAG
This sequence comes from Monocentris japonica, assembly GCA_900323365.1. Taxonomy (NCBI): domain Eukaryota; kingdom Metazoa; phylum Chordata; class Actinopteri; order Trachichthyiformes; family Monocentridae; genus Monocentris; species Monocentris japonica. The sequence goes on along the minus strand of OOFE01020607.1, from coordinate 32,561 downwards.
CACGGCGTTGTTGGTTGTTATGCCAACTCCTGTGGTAGCCAGTCTTGGTGAGCTAGTCTTTCTAGTTTTCTCCTTTTTTATTTTTATATATGTATACTACTTTAAAGAAAAGTTTTCAGACAGTACACTTGTATACTGGTGTAAATGGTTGCCTTAACACTGTTGAGTATATTCTTTACTGTAGTAATAATAAATAGTAAAAATAATAAAATAGTAAGTTAACATTTTATTTTGATAGTCCAGTGTTGATACTCAACTATCAGGTGTTTAACAAAGTGTCATGTGCTTATTTGCTGCAGCTCTACAGACTATGTAACTCTAACCTGATGCTAGTCTATCATCTGTTAAAACCCCAACCCGAGGAATAACCCCTAAATCTATGGACATATACGTTATTATATATACAAATCACACTGTCAGTAGACTTTTTAGTAACACATTAAAGCCATGTGATCGTAAATGGAGTATCAGCATTGGATTATCTAAATGATCGTAATGGGTGGCGTGACTTGACACTTATTTCCCTGGAACGCAACTTAACTGAAAACTGAAACTCAATCCATACGCTGAAGGAGGCGGACTCTTCTGCACCAAAACAAACCTCAAATACAATATCCTAACAAGTATCAGTTGATACTACTTCTGTCTCTAGCCATCCCCGAATGTCCTTTTGCCTTCTAAAACTTACAAAGTCAAGTACTAAATCGTCTCTGTGGAATTGTTGTTGGAGGATTCGCCTGTGATGGAGAACTGAGTTGTGACTTCCCTTTTCAGGCAGGTCACAGTTTAGCTCTCATCATGAAATTGCCAGAGGAGTAGGGCCCTTCAACAGTCCTGACTGGGGGAGGCACATCCACTGTAACTACAGATAAAGAGTAATATCAAACAGCGAGTGACTTTTTGTGGAACATGTAATTTTCTGTCTTGGATGTGATTCTCACCACTTGCAAAGGAGATGAATTGCGTTTACCAAAAAATGTCTTTTTTTGTGAGTCACAGCTGAAAAGAAGAACTGGTAAAATGTACTATTGTGAAATGTTTTGCCTTCAAGGACAGGTAATGCCAATTTGATGTTTGGTGCTATGTGAACTCCGATTATCACTTGTGACTGGAACACTGTTTCAAGATGGAGGCGGGACAATTGAGTAATGCAGGTGTGTGTGAGCGTACGTGTGTGTGTGTGTGCTTTCTTAGGACCACTCAGACTTCATTGAAAAAAAACATAATTGTAGTTTTACCCTAATTTCATTTTGTCTGCAATTTTTCTCAATAAGCTTTTAATTAATTGTCCTCCATTAATTATTTCCAGCCAGTGTATGTCTGGTTAATAGTCCTATTGTGTGATGAAAGCTTATGTGTGAAGCAAAAGCCCTCTGCTATAGTGAAGTAAATATTGAAGCTATAATTGATACTGGCTTTTGACCTTTAAAGTGCAGCCATCATGGTGATGTGCTGTCAGGCGGGCGTACTATTTACTAGGTGCCCAGTTTATTCTGGGCACCTAGTAAATATGGTGCTTAAGAGGTTTTTTGTGGGCTAAATGAACAACTTGATACGAACCAAATGGCTCTTTGGCTCTTTGGTGCTGTCATTGGTTCTGTTGTTCTTCACGGTACCATAATGGTGCAATAACAAATGATTGATGGCTCTTCATCATATTGTAATGGTTCCATTTAGAATCATTATTGGTTCTATATGTCTTGTTGTTTAGTAGTTTGTTGGTATTTCTTAGAGGTCATATACAATTCAGTTTTCATGATTTTGTTTTCAAATAGACTATGACCTAGCATAAGAATAATGTTTTCATGATGTTTCGCAAATAAATGTACTTAAAAGTACTTAAAAGTTGAATTGAATTTGGTAAACTGAGTGAATGTGAACAATACTGGGCCCTGACCGGCCAACAACACCAGCCCCTCTAGATCAAATGAGGTAAACCTGCTCAGTGGAGGCTTTCCAGCTCAAATGCTGAAAGCTGGCCTGATTGGACGGATTTCAGGAATTCTTTAGGAAGGGGAGCCAATCAGGACCAAGGCCAGTTGTGTTGTGTTTACTGGAGTTGGTCTGAAACTGCCTGCAAAAGAAAACATTAAACATCTTTGATCATACATGTATATAGATAGAGGAAAAGTTGAATTCCTAAAATATTAACTCACAGCAAGGCAGACATCTGGAACCGTTGCTATTTGGACATAAATCAGTCTAAGCATCTGCCTTTCGGGAAAAGCTAGCTGCATACAGTAGCATTTTTCATCTGAATCAGGATAACTACTTGTTGCCGATACGGTGCTGTAGAGCACCACGTAAGGATGTAGCAAGATTTTGTCTATGCTTTCACTAAGTGCATTTTCACATCGTATTTGTATTGCATTGTGCCCTCACAGCGTTTGTTTTATTATATTTGTCTCAAATGTCCATTTACACATCCATGCCTTGATGTTCAATGAGCAATAATATTGTATTTAATCATGTATATTTCGGCAATTGTTTTAAGGTACAAAAAACAAAGCCTGAACTACACAGGGTGCTACATTTAATCAACAGACTTGTCTTGTCTTTTGAGCTTTCCTAATGAGGACTCCCAGCAGGGTACTTTCACTTTCATTGCTTATGTGCTAGTGATCAGAGCATCAAAATGGCTTGTGTGTTTCAAGAACTTCCTCTATAATAGTAGACCATCTGCCTAACACAGGCAGCAGCTTTAGTTTTTTAAAAGAATGTTACAAATATAAGATTACTGGTTTAGCTTGAAATGCTTATTGTTCATGATGAGCATACACATTTTGTTGAAGAGTATATATACAGTATGTATATACAGTCTATATATATTGACTTGTTGGTGTAATAAAATGCTATGGCCATTTGGATTTTCCCCACAGAGGCCTATATTAAAGTAATAAACCATGATATATCAAATGCATACATCTTTCCTCTGATTGTTGTACAAAAACACAGTAATCTTTGCCCAGAGATAGTCGAGTCCCCCGCCTCTGGAACCACACATGCCCCCGCTGTCCTGGGATTTATTGCTGATAGAGCTGTCTCTCCAGTGTCTCCCCTACTCCATTCCCGCTCTACTCCCCCACAGTTTATATATAGAAAATAATGGAAATAAATGGTAAAGGTGAGTGGAAGGCCCACTCTCCCTTTTTTATGATTAGTATTTTTTATACTTACACTATTTCACAAAAAATAATAAACAAAACAGAACAGACAGTAAAAAGAACACAGGCAAAATGGAACCAAAACAAGTTAGCAGCTAGTTGTTATTTTAAAAGGTTAGTAGTTACAGTTACATAGCATTGCAGGTTGTGTAATATCCAGTAAAACAAAGCTCTCCACTGTATGAAATGTTATGAGCTGATGACACAATTTCCTTTATTTTTTATGAACTGAAACACCATTAAACATTTCAAGTAATATTTCCTCACCCTGCCAAATAGCCAATATGACAGCAATTCTAGAGTAACAAAGTGGCCGAGAACAATGCGCCACAAAGATAAGGAGTTTCCATCCCCACATTATCGTAGTCTGGATCCATTCTGCACATGACGGAGCCAAATCCTTTACAGCTCAGGAATCGCCCAAAATATACAGGGTAGGGGAGAAAGGAATACATACCCCAATAATTCTTTCAACATTTCCATGGATAGCCAGCCGTAATTCCTGAGTTTTTGAGCGACTCCAAGCATTGTGGCTTCCCCATCTGGAGCTATCAACACAACTTTATATAGCCTGGAAACAATTTATTATTTTAAATTTGATTAGTCTTGTACATAATTCTCTGTTTTTTTCCATTCCTAAGAATCTGCCTCTGTAAACAGGCATGATACTTTCAGGTCTGTTTCCTATGTAGATGTAATGCTGGACCTACTAGTATCTGAAGCTGGAAGTACCACAGAGTAGTAGGCTGATACTTCATGTTCAATCCCAAAATTGCTTAGCACTTGCTGAGGGGTGTCAATGTCAAGTGGGAATGTTGAGGGGGAGTCAAATGTTTGAACCAACAGATGTCTCAATCGTAAATCTTTCCAAAATTTGATTGCGTGGTATGTCATATTGTATCTTAGTAAGTATCTCAACAGATTTCAATATTCCCTCCTCACAGGAAATGAATGTCCCCTATAGTTGTAATGCCCTTCAGGAGCCAAGAATCTACAGGAATGGTGATTTGTTTATACAGAGAATAGGATTTAGCCAAATCCCTCCAGACCGGTGAAGGTAGGGATTGAATTTGAGGACCTGAGCTACTTTCCCCCACACTCATTGCATGTGTGATATAATGAAATGGGTTTGTATATCTGGGGCTAACCTAGATGTGATGTAGCACATAGAAGCAAGAGCTTTCAAGGTCACACCACAGGGGAGGTCCTTCTGGGGGCAGGCTCCACTGCGCCATGTGTCTCAGTGGTGGTACGACAAATGAGGCACTCCAAAGCCACCGCTGACCACTGTCTTAGCAGTTTGCGAAGATTGATTTTAGATACAGGGGAGACCACAGTTTGTCAGTTTGGAATTTGTCCAAATCAAAAGTCAAAATTTAGGGTCAAAGTTTATGTTATGTTATGCCCATTCTTGGGCCAAACTCTGGACAGCACCTCTGGCAGACGTGAACTGACATTAGGGGAAGGGCATCAGATTTTGTCCAATTTACTTAAGAAACAGAAATTAAGGAGAACATATCAATTGTTTTGAATGGAGAATGGAGAGAGCGCCCAGGACCCAAGACAATTAGTTACATTCTGGAGTGTAACTCTTTCCAAAATTGCATGTGTGATGTATCAAATTGTTGTTGAAGCATGTCAAAAGATATATTAAGGAAATGCAGAGTACCTTCAGATGGCCATAGCTAATGGTTCAATGGTTGCAAAGGGTGTGTGTGTGTGTGTGTGTGTGTGCGCCCACTCTCCCTTTGAAAAAGATAACCATTTCCCTAATGAAAATATGCCTTTAGAGGACTGTCTCTATCTCTGTTACCCTTTTAATTGTACTGCTATGATGTTTAACAGCTAAATGAGTGGTAGAAGTTGATGTATCTCTCAGTACAAGGTTACCTAGATGAGTTTTGTCTTGTGTATATTCATTTCTTTAAGACTTTGATAACAAGTGGATTGGGAGATAATACCTTTATGTTTTATTCATTGCTTTTAGTTTCGGTGCTGAGAACTCATCACCTCCTTTAATGCACTGGCTTTTTCCTGGATTGAACTGGCCTGGCCTGTCGCTAAGACCTTGCCGCAGTTACCCCCCGCACCCCTCCATCTTCCTTGGAGGAAGGAAAGGTAAATGCTGGGTTTATCCTCTGTCTGAAGCCTGGGTGTGCAAGGGAGCATCCAGTTCATCGCTTGGCCTTTTACAGCTTCATTGCCTACTTTACAGTAAAGCCAGGTGTGGCGAACCTTACGTGGAGCTGACATATTGCCTGATTTAAAGATTCCCTGGGTGGCAGGCCACAGTAAAACCTGGATCAGTTGAGGCAATCTGAGGGTTCCTTCAAAGTGAAACTAAATAATAAAACAGAATGGAGGCCACACTTTCCTCGTTCCTGTGCTGATTTCTGCTGTTCTGCTCTAAGTTTAAATTGGCTGGATTATGAAAGCCCCATGTTTGCCCACATCAGACTCGGCAGTGGAAGAGATCTAAGAATTTCCATGACTGAAGTTGAACCACTTTCAGAGTAACTACATAGCAATTATTTACTATTTATTTGTGTCATGATCCATAAAATATGTAATCTACCAAGTAATATGTAGTCTACCAAGTTGGATCAAATTTCTAAAAATACAGGCTAAACTACTTTTTTGATTCTGTGAAAAACAGGTAAAAAAAAGACAAATCACAAATCAGTAAAACATTTTTATTCATATATTTACTTACAGTCATTTCCATCCATTTGCTCCTAATAGAGGTGGGATGAAGTTTTATTGTAAAAGGACGAGTGGAGTTATTCCCTAATCCTCCCATTCAAAAAGTCTGTAACCTCTAGCAAAACAGCAACCATGGACACGACGGACAAAAGAGAAGTGGGAGCATCTGCGTGGACATGAAGTACAGTAGAAACCTTACAGTGCACAAAATGGAGAAAAGAACTGCTTTTTCAGCTTGGCTCTGTTATCCAAAAGAATTAGCAATGCCACTTTTCATTTTAACAGTAATAAGTACAACATGCTATTACACAGGTGACTGAGTTATTGAAATACATACAGCAGAGATTGATTATTTTTTAATCTGTATTGAAAGGTCCATTATGAGATGGCTTTTCATAGCTAACATGGGAATACCCATGCTAGATGTTCCAATATCCAAGACCTGTCTGTGTTGCTTATTCTAATTGATAAATTGCACATGGCGAAGGCAGGAGATGGCAGAAGGTTGATGACGCACAAGTTAACCAACGTCATAGATAACACACTGTACATCGTCTTTGCAAAATCAGTTGTTTACAACATTAAACTTCATTCTCTTTGACCACAGGGATACTACACAGTACAAACTATGGCTACAGCAGGTCATGTCGGTGTACACTTCAAAAGCCCTGAAGACAACCAACATCTAAAGGGTGGATACAACAATGATACTTGTAGAATCAATGCGATTCATCAATACCGTACAGACTAGCAATACGCTCAGGGCTGAAATCATTCACTTCTGATGTCTTACACAAAGCACTGTCAGTATCTTCACTCTCTATGACAGTTGTGCACCATCGAAGCCCTATGGCAATGCAGTCCCTAGACAACTTACAATGTCCAACTAACTTCAAGTCTATACACCTACAACAGAATCAATAAACAAGGAGATTGCAGCTGTGAGTAAGATCATGATGAATGAAACAGACTTGGAGGTGATTGAGCATGTCTGCTCTGACGGTGGTGCATTTAAATTGTGCTGTGCATGTAAATGTTTTGTCTTAACTGGTAGCCAGAAGAGGTTTCTCACCCGAGGTGAATACAGATCTGCAACACAGGCAAATGAAAAGAAATTCAATTGAGATTTAATGAGCTGTAGGCTGGAAATCTAGGCTTGCACCCATAGGTTGAGCAGAGAGGCACTTCTCTTTGTATTGAGACAGATTTTCTCTTTTTTCTAAACTTGGATGATTAATGCCTTATGTTTGACCTTATTGACTCAAAGCTCAAATAAGGAAATTGCTCTCAAGAGCAGTGCACTTTAACCTTCATCCAGACCAGTATGTCACGTGTGCAGATTGTATTTCCCTGGATGGAAGTCGACTTTCCTGCACAGTGAAAAACATAAGTCAAATGAATGTTGAGTATGCATTATAAACAACTGGAATGAGCCACAGATGGCTGTATGTTCAGGTGATTTTATAATAACTGGGACCTTAAGGTCCTAACCGTTGAGAGATCTTCTTGATTCAGGTTGCCATGGAGACAAATCAAGACTTTAGATGACTCCTTTATGGTTGTGACAAAGCACAGGCAGAAATAGAAGACAGAAAAGAGCCACAGGGAGCGAGATAGGCAAGATATACGAAAACAAAGCAGATGCCCATACTGAGAGAATTACAATATATTTTCAAGTAATAGTGGGAGCCGTCTGAGCCATCGTCTTCACACAGCATGCACAACTCCTCACAGTAAATGAGATGACTCTCATATTAAAATGGACGTGCACACGTTTGAAAGTACACATGAGAAGATAAGCATATTGTTCAGACAGTATTTATCCATTATAACAATTTGACTGCATAAAGGGAAAAATTATTGATGAATATCTGTATTTCACTCGAGTCTAGATGATCTGGTAAATGGAAAGGATCATCAAGGCATTGCATGCAAGTACTAATGTCAACCTCAGCTACTGATAAATGATAAAGTGCAGCTATGACATAAGTTTCAAGAGGCTTCTAATAAAAGGAGATTTTGCTTGAACTTACTTGACGTCAAGATGGCTACTTATCCTACAAGAAGAGAACCACTGAAATCAATAGAGTCGTGGCTATGTTTACCGTATTGTGAACTGGCACAAAATCAATGTAACATGGGTTTCAGAATATCCCACTGGATGTCTTAACTTGTGCAATTGGTGGATAATCTTTAGAGATTTCCTTTGGGTTTCTTTTGGAACAGCTGTACTGTGTCCTCTAAGTGGTTCAGTTACAGGGCTTTCCAAACCATCAGAGCAACACTGAGATTACCGCACACTCTTCTGAGGCTCTGTGTAGCCTGCTTGACTGCTGGAGCTAATCTCAGTTTAGCATTTCCACACAAAGGCTGTCTTTGTGGATATTCAAACAATGGCAGACCACTACGAGCCTCAAAACAACCCGTTTGCTAACAATGACATGTAGCTCCCACTTTCAATCTTTCTGAAATGGCAGCTGTACATGTAAGCTGCAGCTCAAGTCGTTTCCCACCAGACTGCACCCGAGGCTGTGCCATGAACAGTGCCATGTTCGCAAGTCATTTTGCACAGATATCAGTGACAGATATGCCTCTACATATGAGTGTCATACAAAGTAAATCAGCTTTTTTTTTTTTACTTAGTAAGCACAACTTCAGAGAAAAGGACGAGAAGCACATGGAGCAAAGGGTAAAAGAATGGACCGGTGCATATTACAAACAGCATTCAATGTCCAGTTAAAATGACTATTGCCAGGAGGACTTTTCTATTCACATTTACTCTGCTATGTCACAAATGACACAAGACTTACATGAACACATGGTGGCATGAAGAGTGCTCCAGTATTTATGAATGTACCACATAACTGTCTCTATGATAGTGTCAGACAGCTGGGTACCCTTGAGACCTTCACATTCCTTGTTGTTGCCTACTGAAGAAAGTAGACCTTGTAGATGTTTAGACTACCCTCCTTGTCCATGCTATACTTTATAGTCTATGTTCAGATGTCGCCCTGGCAGAGATCATACCCTATGTGTGTGGAAATGAGCTTTGAAAGCTGAAAACCTTAAAAGTGCTATTGTTCTTCAATAGTTTGTGGGCAGCAGAGAGTGTCTCAAAGCTAGTTTTTGTCTCTGGAGGATAAGTATAATAACCTAGCCTAGGCAACTAACATGTTCTTTGAAATCAATAAGATCACAACAAATTCAGTGCTACTGATTCAACCCTCATGTTAGCCTTCATAACTTCATTTCTGTAACATCTAACATCTATGGCATTTGTTGAGTTTGGGCTGACACTTTTCTTGAAATGCACTGAGAACACTTACACCTGCAACCAACTGCATGGAACATTAATGAATGCTGATGTATACCGTATGTTAGCTTTCACATGGTGTTCATGTCATACCAATGCCATGTTCGATATAGATATGAAATGATGTTTTTAATAGGTTGAAGTTGCTACGTGTAGCATTTTAAATATTAATAAGTCATTGTCAAATTAATTGTGATACCCTGGTGTAATTACTGTAAACAAAAGGCTCTTTCTCACACCCATGGTATTGTTAGCACTAGTGTTTCTCAGAACTAAGACCACATTTCCCATAAACCCTGGTGCTTCCAGTTGCAAAGAGGATGTTGCTACTGGTCCCCTCTCCCCCTCCGGGTGTGTTTGTTTTTTCTTTTACTTCCCTGAAGAGGATAAATATGTTGGAAGTGATTTTTCCATCAGCCTTTCTCTCGTTCCACCATCTACCATTGCCTGAAACTGTAAGATTTAGTTCTGTTTGCGCTGGAAGAACAGCGCCCTCCTCCTGTTTTGAGGCATAAAGCAATCAGATTTACCCCCAAATCCGACCTGGTGACACACAAAGTAAAATGCTTTGTAAAGGCTGGCAGAGGCTGCCAATCTTCTCGGTGTTGGTCTTGTTTACGATAATTATACATCTCAAGAACAATGTAGTAATGATTTATTGATGTTGAAATGCTACACGTTGTACCTTTAAGTGTAAATTTCAAAATAAAAACCTCATGGAAATTGTAATTTATATCTGGAAGAGCATGCCTTGGGTTAGCCATGAAAATGTGTAGCTCTTGTAGCTACACACTAATGCATGTTCACAATGAATGTAACAAGTTATCTGCATCTCCCATTACTAAACTGAATTCTATAACTGCCATTGACATTGATAGTGGAGAAAATTAGCTATACTTATATTATATTATACTATT
>OOFE01020607.1:0-14100 GCA_900323365.1 Monocentris japonica | reverse complement strand
TTTTTTTTTTTTTTTTTTTTTGGCAACTTTCGAGCTGGGGTATTACACCGGCACTACGTGATGAAAGCGACCAAGTTTTCTATGCCGAGTTAGAAACTTTAGAGGGCAACTTTTTCGTTCAGGTACAATGGGACTCCCAACATTGGAGTTCAGTGACTCGTTCCTGGATAGTCCGGATTTCAGAGAGCGTCTCAAATGCCACGAAATAGAGCTCGAGCGGACAAATAAATTCATCAAAGACCTGATCAAAGATGGGAATATGCTTATCACGGCTTTTAAGAGTAAGTAGCCTGACCTGGCCTTACACTCCTACACACACACATCCCTTTCTCCCTGAAACTCGTCGACTTAGAAATAAAATAATGTTCACAGTTGATTTGAGTCGACTGGCTTTAGCACTATTAACGCTATCTGAATGGTTCAGTCTTGGCACTGACGTCACTGGATGCTGGACGAAGGCTGTATAGTCTCCACCAATGGGGAATTCTTAATTGCTAATGGTAACAATCACACCGATTCATTTTTAAGAAGTTGTTTCATGGGTTGCAGTGATTTTAGTTTGTTTGTTTGTTTGTGTGTCTAACTACCTGTATGGGTTGCCTGCATGCACAGGCTCGCCTGATTTCACCCACTGCAAAGACCAGAGTGAGGAATACTTCAGTGATATGAATGGGTTCACTCTCTGCTGTAATGGTTTCATAAGGCCACAGCCAGACATATGGGGATCATTAGTGAAGGCCCAGAATATGCTTTCACTTCAGCCCATTAATGAAGGATGCTTTCACTCTCGGGGGCTTTCAAGTCACCTATCAGGAGTGAATGAAAATAGAGACTTCAGTTAATGCCTGCATGAATGAGAGTTATATGACTGTTGAGATGAGGATGCCGGCACTTCGCCATGGTTCATTGTCCTCTCAAATTTCAGGTTCAATCTCAAATTCCAGTATGCTGATTAAAGTGGACGTCCTATTCTGCTATATCATAGTCGATATGAGAGTTTGGTCTAATAGTGCCAGAGACTGAAACAGAGAAAGATTAGAAATATAATAAACATGTGAAATAGCTGTCGTGGCATAGGATAGCCTCATAAGGCTATATTGCACTATAATGCAGTGCATAACTGCTGAGGTTGAAGTTATGAGTCATCTTACATTTTTGTCTTAAAAGTGATTGATGAATGTAAGGTAAAAAAAAAAATCCAAATAGATGTATATTTTCTATATTTTTCCTCTAACCTCATATTTGAATTAAATGTTCAAACTGAATATTTTGTCTTGAGTTCAAGATCTTGTTATATGTACAGTTTTGTTTGAATTTTTCAGCCCTTTTTATAAATTTTTTTATGCCTTTTTCAGAAAAAAAGACATAAATACTCAATTAATTTCAACCCATCAGTCAGCACAATAGAGGGTTTTTGTAGTTAATTAAGTTTTGAACCATTCAATCTAGGAAGGTCATTCAACCTTTATTGTTGACTGCAAGGAAACAGCATTGTTTTCCTTCATTCATCGTTTTCCTTGGTATTCTTACATTACATGGTTTTACTTTTTCATGGACTTGTTGAGACATCAGGCAGCCACAAGTTTGGTAACTCAGTGAGTTGAAATAGGAGTGGGCGTATCGACAAGGGCTTAAAGCTGCAATATGCACCCTTTTTCAGTTTAAAATATGAAGAAATAGATATGTATTATAGATTATCAGTCTGTGTCTGTCTGTGACCTGTGTGTGCATGCCAAAATCCCCCATCTGCCTTAAATTGGCTTTTCAATGACGTTTGGGACGTTTTGGGACGTATACCAGTTGTTTTGGGCATGTGTCAAATGGGCGTGGCCAGTGGTGGGCTGGGTTGTGGCTATCAAGGTGAGGCAAGTGGCCACAGTGCAGGGAAGTCATAAGAACAATGGTGGAGAGCAGTTTTTAATTGCAGGTTGCCTGCATTCACCGTCTGCATCTTCATCGCCTGTGGTGGCTTTACAGACGCCTTTTGGCTCAGCCTCAGGCTAGGTGCCGTTTCAAAATAGACACCAACTGAGGGGGCAGACTATCAATGGGACTAACAATACACTTCGTGCCTCAAGGAAAAGTTTCATATTGTAGCTTGAAGTGTGTTGCAGAAGTCCCAGGGCAAGGTGGGCTTGTGTAGACCTGCCAATTGGAATTGTCCTTTCTTTCCCCTGCATTAGACCTAACCTATTATTATACAAACAGGGAGGAGGTAGCTTGCAACTGCACCTTTTCATACGTTTTGTGTTCAGTGGGCAGGACACCACAGGTAGACAGAACTATTCTGTTAACTGGTTGGGATACTGTTGTTTAACATGGCAACAAGGATACTCAATTGCAGGGTGTCAAAGGTGCATGCAAACAGCTTAACCCGAATGAGACCTTAACCAGAGAATGGCCAATAACTAGGTTACTCTGTGCATGTAAACGGAGTCAGTGGACTGGACTGGATTGGAGCTATGGCTTGGCTTGGGTTATTAATGCAGGAAAATTGCATGGCTAAGGTCTTGGCTGGTCCCACGCCCCCACACTGCTAGCTGATGTGGCTTAGCTGCACCAGGTCCCTGGTCTTGCTAAATTAAAACGCCCAAAATGAGGATTGCAGATCAGCTGGTGATTGAACTCCACTCGTAAATAATTGTGCTACTCAGAAACTCTGCCAGCTATAGTAATAGTTAAGTGTTTATTTACGTTCATTCATCTCAGATTAGATTTATATGTTCTGTGCTCAGAAAGCTCCACACAGAGGTTCTGTAAAAGCATGGTGGCATTGTGATTAGGGAGGCCGAACCTCAACTGGAAAGCTCAGGTTCAATCCCCCATGACTAGTGTCTTTCCTGCTCAAGTAGCCAAACACTGATCTGTAGCTGACCCTGTGCTTCGACCTCCCTATGGAGGAGGCAAGCAATAATATACATTTCTCCTGTGGGGCTCAATAGAAAAAAGTCAATTATTGATACTCACAGAGGGTTTTTTTTTTTTTCAAGTAATAGTAATCTTAAGTTTCAAAATGGGTAGTATACCATAATTCACTGGTCTTCCCAGCTGCTGTCATTGTGGACAAGGCCAGTTGAGCTGGGATTGACTTTCACATTAATACACTACCTGTGAATGGCTTTACACATTACTTTACTGTAGCTGCAGTTCCCAGGTGTGTACCGTATGTGTGTAACTATGGCTCCTACAGCAGCTTCCCCCCCAGGGCTGCTGCAGTGAGTAAAAATGTGTTCTTATAGTCAGGATTTTAAGAAACCAGGTTCCACGCTTAAAAGAAAATGAGGAATGGTTAGAACCTGTTCTGGCCTTGGTTTCTATACAACAATTATACTGTATTTAGCCTTCAGTGACCCACTAATTCCTTCTGCGTCAGTGGTGGATTACATTATTACCATGCAACATGCATAATGGTTGATAAAGATGTAATGATGCAACACATTTTTTTGAAAAGCCATTAGACTGGCAGAGCTGACTTGGTTCTTGTAACAGATATAGATAGATAGATATTTATCCTTTCTACATGTGAATGTGAGCAAAACCTGTAGTGTATGCTTAGTAAACCATCTCTGTTGACAGCCCTGATAAGGAACGTGTTTTATTAACATTCCCAAATCCCACTAAAAGTTGCTTTTCCATCAGATGGATAATTTGTCCCAGGTGTAAGTATAATTTCCTCATTATCTGCAGCTGTGGTAAACAGCATTCACTTCCTGTCTGCGTCTGGCATAGCGTTCACCTACTGTTCACACCTGGTGTAAATAACAACCGTTGAGTTTTATTAAGTCCACCTTTTGACTGCAGTAATTGAATACACTCAAGAATATTAGTGTCCCTTTGTGACTGTGGGGGGGAAATTAACTCCAGCCACCAGCCAAACAATGGTCAATTGTGACTGTCGTTGCTATGTTCGCCTATTGTGCCACCCACTTGGGCAGGTAACCAACCATCATTTGAAGATCCTATTCTATTCTAACAATCTAGGTTGTAAAAGCTATCTGTCACATAGTGGAACTAGCTGGTGATTTTTGGTATGTTCCAGGTTCCAGGTGTATCCAAAAACAGTCAGTACCTGATTATACTGCACCTTGTTTGGTGCTTTAGGGGCCTGAGAATCGCCTCACTGGTGGACTGTTTTTGGCAGGGGAGATTATGTGAAAAATTGATGAGGGAATAGACTCTCAGTCTCATGCTCAGTGTCAACTGTAACTTGTATGTCGCTTTGGATAAAAGCGTCTGCTAAATGACTGTAATGTAATGGTTGAATTTATAGAAAATGTCATGAAAAAGGCAATGTGTACGTTGGCCCGAGTGTAGTGAAGGAATCCTTGGAGAACCTCTCATATTTGAGCAGCCCTTGGGTGATAGCTGGCGTCCTTCACACACAATTTGCCAAAGAATGAGCAAAATGCTTGTCACTTGCTCATGGCTAGGAACAGGTAGGAAATGGTACGTCACTGCCCTTCTTCCACATATGTCTGTAGCCTATAATTTCTGCAAAACTCAAGCAGAACTCTAGGACATATCATGCATTTAGCATTTCATCACAATTATTACTTAAAACTGTCAGGATGAAAACTCATGTCACATAGTAAAGCATTTCATTTTCTCAAGATAACTAACTGGACCCAGAGTAGTTTCGTCTAAACTAGCAAATCCATTGTTATGTTACCTTTATATCTCTACCACCTCCCCATGCCATGCCTGTTTACTGGCTACAGAGAGATGCTTCCTCCCTAGGATATAGCCAATAATGACTGGGTGACACGCATGGGCTTGTTATAATAAGAACTACAGTATTTAACGGGTCTTTAAATGGCATCCATACACGTTTCAAATGTGCCATCATAATTCTGAGGCTTTTGTGCAACTTAATAGAACCATCATTAGTAACTGGTATTTTATTAAATCAGTTTATGATGTGTGGGGATTATGTCAAAAGTGATTTTGCATAGCTTTGGGAACTCTGTGTTTGTTTGTCTGAGTAACGATGATGCTCCCAAGGCTCAGCCACAGGAAATGTCCTGTAAACATGCTTGTATAACCATCCCCCATCCTCCCCCAGATAGCATTTGGCCTGACATCATTCTGGATGGGTGTGTGGGTGTGTGTCCGTGCCTCTGTGTGCGTCTCTGTCGGACTGGGGCTGTAAGGCAGTGTGTATGTTGCAGGATTATGCATTGCAGGATTACGTTGATGATTTTTGCACTCATGTAATGGAAATTAAATCCAGTGTACGTTATATGACTTGTTTTGCAACAAAGCAGCAAGCACAGTCCATCCAGCACCGCGAGGTACTGTGGGTATTTTGTGGACTGATTTTGATAAAAGGATTACATTACATTACATTACAGGCATTTAGCAGACGCTTTTATCCAAAGCGACTTACAATAAGTGCATTCAACATAGGTAGGTAAAAAACTACTAGTCACCAGAAATTGTGAGTGCATTTCCTTCCTAAACAAGCATCTAAGAGCATAACCAGTGCTAAGGTAAAAGTGCAAGTGATTAGATGTCATATTCCTAAAAGCTTGGTGCTGCTGCTTCCCCTCGACTGTGCTAGAAAATGTGTTAGACTACAGATTGAGTTCTGTTTTGAAAGTACTCTGCTCTGTCACTCAAAGAGATTGTCACACCATTCTCATGCCTACCGTCATCTGCCTTTGCGCTCTGTTGCTTTTGATGTCTCTTTAGTTAAGTCCGAAAAATGATAAGGTGTGGCCAGTGTGTTTCTCCTCCACACTGCAGCATGCAAGATCCACTTATTCCCTCTACCTGGGGACACTGAAGTATCGTACAGTTAATTGACATTACTGTAATGTGAATTAAGGCCAGGTTCAATCCCATGACAGCAAGTATCTTTCCTTCTGTAGTGTTGTTGAGCAAAAAACATTTTGCAGCCAATATACAACGTTGAGATATTTTGCTGAAATCAGACCAGGACTAAGTCATAAGTAATTTTATTTTGTTATATACGTGATCTGGTAACTGATGCAGGCTGACATAAGACTTCGCCTATGCAGGGTCTTAACTCTGCATTTGGACAGTGCATTTGAATTATTTAGATAAACCAGTGCCTGGGCTCATGGGTTGCCAAGTCTTATTGGAAAGTGTTTGGAGAATGGGTGTTTTAGATGAGTTTTGCAGGCCTCGTTTGAGAAGTCTTATATTCTCTCAAATCGGTTCAGGCTAATTGTACAGGCTGAGACAACAGCACGAAGGTTTCTCATAAAATAGTAAAGTAAATAAATGCAGCAATTTTTAAAAATAAATTCTCATGCCAAAAAATATTCTGACTGCTTTCTGTTTCAGATTGAGGCTCAAGTTTATCTTTCCCAAAAGTTGTGTGAGATGTGTTGCCTGTGTTTCCAAGCCCTTCTGAAAAAATCTATGTCAACTCAGGCTAAAGGCCATAGACGTTTTGAGAAATAATGTGGGCTGGCCTGCCTGACTTTTTTCATTTCATCAGAATTGAGGCCTAATAACTTTGAGCTTTGGGCTTAAGAATAGGCTGTAACCTCGTATCAACGTCATATCAAAGATACACTGTTGATATCTTCAATCCATGCAGATAGCTGAACACAGTGCAGAGTAATAATAGGTTCATAGGCCAATTTCTCGCCATCAGATTTCAGTCGTCAGTGATCATTTTCAATGCTTTCAAATTTTCAATGTTACCACGGCAGCGAGACTGGAGTTATTGGATAAGGCGTTGTTTCAGCTAGCGCCTGGTGGTGGGAAAGGCTCGGTATGCTCCAGGAGTGCTAGAGCCCGTATGGTTGGCTCTCCTCAGACAGATATGCTCCCTCCCCTGCTGGGTGGCTGACAGGGGAACGTAATTGTAAGCAGGTGGAAGAGGCCTTACCTGAAGCGTAGCTCCTCCATCACAATCCCTCCAAATAGAATCAAAGGGGTCACAATACACCCTACTGTTGCATCAAAGAGATCCCCTGCCTCTCATTAAGCTGGGTGCATAGAAGCGTTCCCCTTTGAAGACCTTCTCAACTCAAATCAGCAGTGTCTCGCTGACAAGATAAAGTAGCTATGGTGTTTCTTACTGACTGCAGACAAAAAGTCCAGTGTTGCAGGGTATTTTTGTTTGCCTCAGTGAAAGACGGAGCGGTCTAGTAATGGATTGATGCTGTGATATGCTATGAATGTAGTTTGTAAACAAACACTGGAGAGAAAATATATTTACCTTCAATGCATGTTAAGTCATTTAGTCATTTAAAGTGTAAATGCTGGTATTTAGCAAAAGCTGTTATTAATTATTTTTTACGTGCACGCTCTTACGGAGCATATTTACACATTAGGCCAAAGCTTTTGTGCACTAGTTTGTGTCAAAGCATTTCATTAATACCCCTTAGGAGATTCTTAGGAGTGAAAACACATTCAAGGGTGCTGCTTATGTGTTGTGTCTGCTATCACAGCAATTAATGGTATGAGTATGAGTATGGCTGTCATATTATACAACGTGCTGGAGTTACAGGGCATGCTGGCGATCTTCCAATATCCCTCATCATCTGTCAACAGATGGAAATTTTAAAGCACTTCCTTTATATATTTGTGTAATTCAGAGTCCAGAATTGATGGAAATCAAAATGTCCTCCTCTTAATATTTTACATTCCAAATAGCTACTGTGGTAAGCCTAAATTTCAGCTCTTTGCAAGAAAACTGCAGACTTTACTGCAGTGTTGTCTGTGTTTTGTCAGGGGTTGTCAGCAGATGGAATGCGGTAGTATGTGGTTGCCCTGGAGACGAGATAAAAGGTGTACCCAGGGGGCTCTGATGTGTGGTGACAAGCAACCACAGTCCTCTCTCACATCTCACACTGGGCACTGAGTTAACTGGGGTAGCTGCTCCGTCCAACCATGTCCTGGCTGGGTGGTTAGAGCTCTATTCTTTGATTAAAACCCGTACTGGAGATGCAGCATGAAAATTGTTCTGTCTGTTACCCGTTGTGCATGCCTGCTGTGTGAAGAATAATTATGCTTGATGAAATACGACATGAGAAAATTGCGTGCAAGATGAGATAAAATGTTGAACGCTGAAAAATGTATAATAAAATTAGAACACACTATTTTAGGGTGTCGGTATAAGTAGTGTATTAATGTGTAAAATAACCAAAACTTTGTCTATTATGGCTCCAATAGTTGTTACTCTTTGTGGTAAATAGCATCTTCAGATTCAGATCTTATCAAAATGAGGCTTCTTTCCTTTATTACTTATCTGAACAACACAGCCTAGCTGTGTTGCCTATTTAGTTTGACAGCCAATCTGGCCACTCCTAACTGCTCCTGTATGTCCAGTGCTAGTGCTTTTTAGACGCTCGAGGGGGTTATGGAGTTCTTGGAGTGGCATCTTGCAACAGTAAATATACATATGCTCGCACGTCCAATGTCAACGCCATTTAGCATCTCATTGGGGGCTAATCCTGTGCATACATCCTCCCAGATGCACCGACATACTCACAGACTGCCAGGAGAACAAACAGAGCTCTTCAAGAGGTGCTCTGTCCTGAGCCCCTACTGTAATAACATCTGTGAGGGCATTCTTTGCTATGATGATGATAAGGTAATCACATGGTATTGGCTTGCACTGAGCACCATGGGCATGAGCACTGACGTATCCATAATCATTGTCAAGGAGAAGCTGTATGGTGTTATTATGGCTTTGATACAATGAGTTACCAATGCATTTGTACTGTGTGGAAATTCACATTCACAGATTTGTGTTTAAAAACCAAATTCACACATAAATAAGAAAGAATTCAGTGCAGGTTTGGCAGAAAAAACGTACAATATCTTGTGTCTGAGTAATTTGCAACATGAAAAAAATGAGCAGGAAGAGGCATCTTAGAGCTGTGTGTTGTGTGCGAGCAACTGTGCGTAACTGGATATGTCTCGCTTGCCTCTAATGATGAATTTTGCTTCTTTATTTCTTTTGACTGTCTAAAATATTTTGTTTAGGTTGAGCAAGAGAAAGTTCATGCCTTGTAAATTCTTACAAAAGTACATTTTTGTAGAACTTTCTTAAACTTTTTACACCAATTTGGTTTGGTCACAGCCTTGTCATGCTATACAGTGCTGTTGCAGAAATGTTAAGATTAAACAACACTCTTACAAAAAATAATTGTAAGCATTGCCAGCTACACACCACTGCTCAAAATTAGAAACTTGATAAAGCAAAAACTTGATAAAGCAATATACTAAATATTGTAATGTAGAATGATTACTGTACGCAAAGACATATTGACTAACGTAACAAATGATGATGCAAAGGTGAAGAAATACCCAACCTGAAGCAGAGGGTCTTTGCCTCCAAGGAGTCCACTAAAATTGTTTAACGTACGACTTGGAGTGTGTTAGTCCTTATACCTTGGCTACTTGCCAAGGTATAAGGTTAAAAAAATATGGGCTGTTCATTGATCTTTCTTTATTCTTTCCTTCTCTGTCCATTCATCTTTGTTATTTGGTCTTTCCCAAACTGAACTGCACATATAAGCACAAAACCCATCTACTGTGCAGTTATCATAGAGCATCATAAAGGTAGCAGCAACGGGGTGATGCTAGAATAATCCCCCAGGCCATGATAAAAGGGTCAACAAATACAGATCCTGTACAGTCCCATGGTGCATTTGTGGCAAATTCATTATCAGTTTATTTGAATGTGAACTCTGCTCTGGTTCCCTAGTTGATCATCTGCCTTCATCTTTTCTATGAAGAATACAGTGACATGAGGCTACTTGGCTTGCTGTTTAACAAAATACTGCTTATACAACAATGTGATTTATTTTAAAATGCCAGAGTATTTGTTGTTTTATGATCATCAAACGATATAGCTGTAGTGTTTGCAGTTGCGTCGCCAATATCCTACAGTAGCAGCCATGGCTAAACATATAACAGCCAGGATAGAACAGAATGTACAGATGCTGTACATTCCCATGGTGCCTAGTTAGCTGCACAGCATCATCTGTTGCTGTAGTTGAAGTTACTAGAGTCCTGGAATTATCAGGACAACCAGATCATTCAAGAAGAATAGATCCACTCTACTGTATTGCTACACTCCTAAGTGTCATAATACAGTAGCCAGCATAGTTTGCCAAAATGTTTCGTTAGCATTGCCCAAACTTAATAAATTCCACAGCTGTTTTGCAATACTGCTTTGCTATTACAATCTTGGTGTAACTAAAATATTCACCGGCAGAATATGTTTTTGTCACGCATAGATGCAGTTGCAAAGCTTAGCGAGTGACCGTGAGCGAGCGAGCATCACTCAGCACAAGCTGAGAGAGCCTTGTTACCTTGGAACAAACTAGGGAAAACTCAACAACTGTCGGGCACTGACTAGCAGTGAGGAGCTACTGGAACCCATAACATGTATAATTTTAATCGGTGATCGGATCTGTGATCGGCCGATCACACTATTGAACTAGTTTGTCAAAGACTGGCTCTCATCTGCATCAGCACTACCAACTGAAAGGCAAGGCATGCATGCGTGTTCTGTAGGAGGAGAGAGCTTGTCTTGTTGAGGAAGGAAGGACTGTAGGAGGCTCTGTGAAACTTCATGTCTATCTTAAATCTTCACAATAATTGAACTGATACTTACTTTTATCCTAATTAGATGCTACTCAATAAACCAAAGATAACCCAAAAAAAAGATGACGATTACGGCGTGTGGACGGCGAGCTTTTCGAAAACGCTAGACCTGAAAACGCCGTTTTCAAATTTAAACGGCTTAGTGTGGACGTAGCCTCAAGTTAAATTACAAAAAACAAAATTTTTTATAGCGTTGCCATATTGAGTATCTTTGTAATTAAGAGATAATAAACAGATACAAAAGCTTGAGAGATATTTTTAGTACAGTCATGCATGATGACGCAGATCGCCTTCAAGCTGCATGGAGTTCATTGTAACATGTAATGTCTTTTATGTCGAAAATAAGGAATAACAACCAAGCTATCATGGTTCAGAGTAATAGGTGTGTTACGTGGCCAGAAAACATTATACCAGAGCTCTATTACTGTAGAGTTATTGCAAATAGGGCTATTGGGTATGAGAAAGCATTCAGATGAATATGGGAAATAATACACCATGAACAAAACCAGGGTTTTTTTCTCTTGTTCTCCTAAGGTGAGTGCAATAAAGATGCTGCCTTTGCCATGAATTGTGCTCATTTCCTTCTTTGTTTTCGGTGGCTTAGGGGAACTATGCAAGCGGATGAAGTAATAGGTCCGTTCTGCGAGGTTGGGGTCTGTCTGAAAGTCAGAGCTGAAAGATCATCCATTATTGATGGTCCTGTGAGCACATCCAGACAACTGCAGCGAGGTATTGATCTCAAATCAGCAGCTCTAGAGACAAAGCAGGAATGATAGGAGCGCAGCAGTGGCACAATACATCTTCTGGAAAGCTCCATTGAGTGACACTCAGGACTGCTACTAAACCACGTATATGTGCTGAAAAATACACATAGGTGACAAGATACAGTAGCTGTCTGTAAGAGAGTTTCAATCTCACCAGCAGTTATTGATTAAAAAAACTTGACATGCCATTCTATTTTTACCAGTAACTGAAATACAATGTAACAGAATGCTTTCTGTTAGGTAGAGTAAAGTCGCTCTCAGACAAATATAGCTTAATATTAATTCTTTTCTATCAAGCTCTCAGAACAATTTATGTTTCTGGGGAGATGAATGCATTGATTTTTGGGGGCTTTTAAGACCACTTTGGGCTTTGGGATGCTACTTAGATAAAATATGATTGTCACAGTAGGAGCTGTATAAGTTACCTCACAATCATCCACTATCCACTATGATCAAAGTTAAAATGGACCTCAAATGGACAGGCTTGCAAGGCTTGTCTAATAATACCCAAAAACAATTTGAAATCACAAGTCAAACATCAAATGCCAAAAAGTTAGTAATTCTCTGTATTAAATCCTAATGAATGCAAACAATTGAGTATTTATTTATTATTTATTATTAGAGTTTTTAAGAGTATTAGAACATTTCTTACTCCAAAAAGGAATTTTATCACATGTTACACCAATAATACTATTATTTTATTTACGGAGACAACACATCATACCATTCATTATGTTATTGGGATTATTTTTAAGAAACCTGTCAACGATTTTGCTGAAGCATAGGCACTAAAACGTAACAAATGTCAAAATACGGGTGGCCTGTGAGACCAAGATGTCTCCATTTGGATTTTTACCGAAGTAATGAATGTATTTTTTTTTTCAGTATTTTTTCCAAAGTTTCTGTCTCTCTCCTGGTCCCCTGACACTTAATAATAGGACCTAATAAGTCCCTAAGAGATCATGTGACTGTCACCTTCACCATATAATGTAGATATAATTAGGTTGTCTTTTTACTCTTTTTAGGTATTAATGAGGAGGGCAATACTGAAATGAATACAATAGCATTAATACTATAGAACAATATTTATGTTACACAGTACCTCAGAAAATGTAATATTTGAATAGTGTGTTATTGCTGAATGCAACATTGAAACTCTGTATAGACGTTGTATCATATAACATTTTGACTCCAATTAAACTGCACCATGTGTACAGCTTGATTGTAAAACGCTGCTGTGATTATTAAAAGGTACTAAAAAACAAAACCATGACAGTTGAGTCTTTGCAGTTTTGATTCAGACTCTCAAAGTACAATTACAAAACAGCAGCTCCCCTAATTAATGGATTTTCTATCACACGGATATATATGCCTCAGTGGCTGCAGTGTCTATATTATCTAGTTGTGTACATTCATCCTACATTGCAGGCGAGAGTCTTTCAAGCTCAAAGTTCTTTGAACTAAAGAGAAGAAAAAGATAAGCAATTGATGACTCATTGTCAGCACAGAATAAGAAGAAAATGTGCGTCTTACTCTGTAAATGTCCAGCTATGTAGGCTGATTCATGCACTCTGTCAGCTATACGTGGGTCAGCTCTGTAGTCACTTAGCACCCTGCCTTAAAAAACGGAGAGGCCAATTCCTACCTTTCCTTCCAGTGTGATCTGTTTTGTGTACCTGACCTTCAGCATGCAGATCATTGTATAGGGTTCCTGTGTCAGTGTGCATTCATGGCTTGCTTTAAAGATACAATCCAGAATCTATGTATGTGACCATCTAAATATTGGGTAGTGTTTGTTTATGTCCTCAAAGAGTTTGGTTTGTAAAGTAAGACTTTTGCAACTTTCTTAAACCATTATAACTCAAAAAACATTTTCTTTTTACAGTGTTTTCAAAATTTTTTTTCAAAAAGGGAACCAACCTTTTACAACCTCAAAATGCAAATAAAATTCTTGTTTAGCTGACATACACTGATCAGCCATAACATTAAGTTGCAAGGTGGGGCCTCCATGGATCGGACTTGTTTTTCCAGCACATCCCACAGATGCTCGATCGGATTGAGATCTGGGGAATTTGGAGGCCAAGTCAACACCTTGAACTCTTTGTCATGTTCCTCAAACCATTCCTGAACAATTTTTGCAGTGTGGCAGGGCGCATTATCCTGCTGAAAGAGGCCACTGCCATCAGGGAATACCGTTGCCATGAAGGGGTGTACTTGGTCTGCAACAATGTTTAGGTAGGTAGTACGTGTCAAAGTAACATCCACATGAATGCCAGGACCCAAGGTTTCCCAGCAGAACATTGCCCAGAGCATCACACTGCCTCCGCCTGCTTATCTTCATCCCATAGTGCATCCTGGTGCCATCTCTTCCCCAGGTAAACAACGCACACACACCCGGCCCTCCACATGATGTAAAAGAAAATGTAATTCATCAGACCAGGCCACCTTCTTCCATTGCTCCATGGTCCAGTTCTGACGCTCACATGCCCATTATAGGCGCTTTCGGCGGTGGACAGGGGTCAGCATGGGCACTCTGATTGGTCTGCGGCTACACAGCCCCATACGCAGCTAGCTGCGATGCACTGTGTGTTCTGACACCTTTCTATCATAGCCAGCAGTAACTTTTTCAGCAATTTGTGCTACAGTAGCTCTTCTGTGGGATCGGACCAGACGGGCTAGCCTTCGCTCCCCACGCGCATCAATGAGCCTTGGGCGTCCATGAACTTGTTGCCGGTTCACC